>VRLP01001827.1:0-110605 GCA_009660295.1 Lophius piscatorius | reverse complement strand
TATGATCTGAATCCAATCCAAATAATTAGATCTGGATTAAGATTTGGATCTGATCCACACTTTTAGATTTATATGAATACTTAAACCAAATAATAAAAACAGACTGTAGTACCGTAGGGGCGGAGCTAAACCTTATAACGTAAACGCAGTGGAGTTTCATAGGAGGTGGAGCTAAAACCTCACTATGTTAGAATAATTAAGAAACGTAGGAGGCGGAGCTTAAACTTAATAATGTAAACAGAATGAAGCGATGATTTAATAAAGTGTTCGTGGTTCTTGAGGCATCATGTGGCGTCAGAGGGGGCGGGGCGACTGATGGGTTAAAAATGAGTGGAGGTCGCCAATGGGGTGAAATTTATTTCTCTAGCTGTCAGTTGGCTGCATTAATCTAAGACGTGGCGTGATTGGTCGATTCACCGCTTACTCATCCCAAACATTAAACATTACCTGCTGTGATTAATCCCAACTTAATTAAACCCAGCTGACAAAGGCGTCCAATGAGCTGTGGAATCATTCACACAGTAAATTAAAGGAGGCGGGGCTCGCCACATCCTCTCTGACAGAGATAGAGAGCTTGGAGCAAGGGTCGCCAAAACCCACCCCCCCCCGCTGTGACATCATCATCATCATCATCATCATGCTCCCATGGAAACTATTGATGAATCCAGGTCTAAAGGATCAGGTCTGTCTCTTACACTGGAACCAGTATCTTGGACATGATGGCTGACATGTGTTAGCTTTAGCAGTGAAAGCTAATATCCGCTAACTTTAGCTGAAGCTGTGTTTAAGGCTTTTGCATTAACAGTGGTTGTTGAAACAATCTAGTTTTAGATAGGATAGCTTCAATTAGCTCTTTTTAGCTATGCTAGCTGTCATTAGCGAACTTTAGCCACGTTCTTGTAGTCCATAACAATGTTTGATGACCTTATTGATGTATTTTCAGTGTCTCTCAAAATACGAAATCGCCAATAGCTTCATAGGAAACTAAATAAAAAGTGACTGGCTAGCTTCACCGCTAGCTTAAAAATACAGCTACCTAGGCTATAAAATACAACAACGTGTGAAAAATTTGTTTACACTGTTTTTACAAAAATCCCCCTTCCCTGCATTCTGAATGATAAAGTTAGCTTATGTCAGCTATCAATGCTGAAGCTAGCTAATGACAGCTATCATCGCTTTGGTTAGCTAATGTGAGCCAATCAATGCTAGAGTTAGCTAAAGACAACTATCATAGCTAAAGTCAGTAAATGTCAGCTATCACAGCTAAAGCTATACTGATGTTGGTGGCGTGTAACAGAGGGTCAGTGGGAGGAGCTAACTACAAGCCTCTAATGTTGGTGGCGTTAAAGCCGCTGATTTTTAATTGTTCTGCCTGAAACTTCTTCAGACGTCCGACCCCGGAAACGACCATTTCCTGCGACGTTTCTCGTGTCCATCCGACGTGTGAATGTCGGCGCCGCACATTAACCTGACGCTCCGCCCTCGCCATCGGGATTCCTCCTCAATCCATCATTAGTCCTCCTTCTCAACAAACACAAGGCCCGAACATGCGGCGAGCAAACGCCCTGCTCAACACTTCACCCTCCATCCTCGCCACGTCTCCCTGAACCATTCATCACTGGGCCGGCGCTGACAGTGACGGATGGGTCGGCCCGCCACCAGAACTCTCCTCATGCGGCCACCGCCGCCGACTGACAGCTGGAGCAACATGTGAAGTGGTGGAGAGACTGCGGCCATTAATAACCTCCGTCACATGATCACCTCAGCCTGCAGGGCTCGGGGGCGGCGTGGGGGTCAGCGAGGGAGATGTCACGGTGAGGGGGGGGGGCGACAGTCATGGACGCCTGATCTTTAATCAAGTGATGGTAATGAATATATCGCTCACAAATTGGACGGCGGGCACCATCATCTGCGGCTCAGGGTGACCCCCGGGGAGTTGGGGGATTCAGCTTAAAGACGAGCGCCGGCCTCGCCACGTCCAAACACATGTGACAGTGATCATGTGACGAGGCCCGAATCAGCTGACGGACCATGAACCTGTGAAGGTCTCTCATGCGCTGCATGAAATCCAGTCTAAGTTTTGCGTGCTAGCATGGTGCTAGCTTAAGGCCAGACAGGTTAGCATTCAGCTATCAGATCCATTTACCCACGCAACAATAAGTAAAATATTATAACAAGTTAGCATTTTAGCATTGGTTGTTTTCAACAGGCTAGCAGCAGCATTGACTTTTTGAACACGGAGGCATGCTCTGATTTGTAGCTTTCAATAGGCTAGCATCTCGGAATAATATTTTTCAACAGGCTAGCATGTAAGCATTAGTTGTTTTCAACAGGCTAACATGTTAGCATTAGTTGTTTTCAACTGGCTAGCAGCAGCATTGACTTTTTGAACACGGTGGCACGCTCTGATTTGTAGCTTTCAAAAGGCTAGCGCGTTAGCATCAGTTGTTAACAGCAGGTTAGCATTTTATGCTTATTGTTTTTATTTATTTTGAAGAGAGCAGTTCTACAACATTGGGTGAAAGTAGAGATGGACTCATTTCCATATCTCTTCCTCTACTTCCTGCAACCATCATCTTCTCATTGACCGCCACCCTTCCTCGTCTGACACCCGCCGCTTGTTTCCGCGCGCTTAAAGTGGCGAGATCATCCTTTAATCCGATTCTCCGCACCAATCAGAGCGACATGGATCCGGACCATTATGAGCCGATCTGCATGACATTAACGGGGGCGGGGCTCCAGAACCCAAAGCTGCTACTAATGAGATTCCACAAAGCTCCCGCCGCACCCCCCCCGTCCTCCCGGCTAATTCACTTTGAAATGAATTCATTCCAGAGACTCGGTGGCGAATCCGTCCTCCATCCTCAACCTTCAAGAGGAGGCCCTTGTCCTGGAGAGGAGTCGTGTGCTTAACTCTAATGTCCAAAGGGACCCAGTAGAGGAGGAGTCTCCTCATGAGGAGGTCATGGAGTTAGGAGGCTAATGCTAATGCTAGCGCTAAGGCTTACAGGTATGACAATAAAAGGTATAAATCTGGGAATAAAATCTGGGACCCTAAACCCCAAAACTGGAGAACTGCTTCGAATTTCAACCACGTTCCTATAGTAATGTATGGAGGAACAACATGGCGCCATGGAGGGGCGGAGCTAACCTCTGATCATACACAGAGCTTTCCTAAGTCACCAGAACCACCATCAGACGGCGCCCACACCAACACCGGCGGTTTGGGGTTAGGCAAGAAAAAAAAGCAATAGAGAAAAGCACCTCATACCCACTGTGAAGTCTGGTGGTGGATCTCTGGTGCTGATTTTCTTCCAAAGGTCCTGGACATCTTGTTCGAAGACATGGTTCCATGATCTCCATCAAACACCAGCAGATAACCGGATGGAAACCATAAAAGCCTCTTTCCGGAACCTAGAAAGCGGGCCGTGGTCGGACCTTCCAGCAGGACCACGATCTGAAGCTCACCTCAACATCGACCCAAGAATGGTTCAGATGTCACAAAATAAAGCGTGGACCTCAGAACCTGAAGGAGTTGGAGAGTTTCTGTCTGAAAGAATGTTCTCAGATAGAAGATCTTCGTTCTGGAGGAACGTTCTCAGATAGAAGATCTTCGTTCTGGAGGAACGTTCTCAGATAGAAGATCTTCGTTCTGGAGGAATGTTCTCAGATAGAAGATCTTCGTTCTGGAGGAACGTTCTCAGATAGAAGATCTTCGTTCTGCTTTAAGAAAATAATGTCTTTAACTTTGTTCTTCAGTTAGAGGCTTTAGACTTTTGTGACTGATTTGAGTTAAAGTTCGTGGGTTCAGACAATAAAGACATTTTTAAAGGGTTCTCTGTATTTAACATTGTTAGAGTTGTTTTGCACAACCGTGTTTTTGGATCTTCCTGATCAACAGATGTGACTTTTCTTCCTCGCCGCCTTCCAATCACTGCTGGTTCAGGACAAGATGCCGGCGTTGGACGGCTCGGCGGCTCGGACACGCCCCCGTGAAATCAGACAAAGTGTTACACTCGCTGGAAGAGAGGGAGGGAGGGGGTCAGAGATCAGGCCAGCTGTCAGAGGATGTGCTTAACTAAACGCTCCCATCTGTTCAGACGCCATTGTTGCTCAGTAATGCAGCTGCAGAGCTCCGCCCCCAACTCCGCCCCCATCTCCGCCCCCTGCTGTTATTCAAAAACTCTTACCAACCACTGATTTATTCATTGGCTTTAAACAGTCCCCCTCGTGCCCGCCCTCCAAACCCACTCTGTATGTCTGTCCACTCAGACCCCCTCAGAGTCCAGCTGTCACTCTAACCTCACAACAGGTCCCTGAACGCAGCACGCCAGGACCATCAATGTCTCCCGGCGGTTTTATTTTGGCGTTTCTAGAATCCAAAATAAAGGTTGTACTAACAGACTGAGGCTAATGCTAACAGGTCCCAGGTTATGATTCATGCTAACAGACTGAGGCTAATGCTAACAGGTCCCAGGTCATGATTCATGCTAACAGACTGAGGATAATGCTAACAGGTCCCAGGTCATGATGTTATGCTAACAGACTGAGGCTAATGCTAACAGGTCCCAGTCGCTTATATAATGCTAACAGACTGAGGCTAATTCTAACAGGTCCCAGGTCACGATATCAAGCTAGCAGCCAGGAGCATGATATCAGGAGTATGCTAACAGGTCCAAGGTCATGTTATAAAGCTTACACACTGAGGCTAACGCTAACAGGTCACAGGTCATGATATCACGCTAACAGAGTGAGGCTAAGGCTAAGAGGTCCAAGATCATGATTTCATGCTAACTTACTATCGAGGCTAAGTTAAGCTGGCAGCAATACCTCTGGAGGACAAAGCTCTGTTGCACTGGGCTGTTGACTGTCCAGTTGCATTGTGGGGAATGGATGCTCAAAGAGAGAACATTTGGACTGAAACATGATTCTTCTGGGTCGGGGTCCTCGACAGACGTCTTGTCCGGCAGCGTGTGATCCGATCCTTTTAGTGGCTGATTTCACGCCATGTTTCTCATGCGGTGAGGCCGCCAGACTCTTTGTGACGGATTTCACACTAAATTCCCTTCGCCATAAAGCCGTCAGCGTCGCGGCGTGAGGCCGGTGGTCTCGCAGCGTTGGTCTGACAGGTTCTGCCACTTAACGCCGCTGAATGATGGAAATATGAAGCCCTTCCATGGCGGGGGATTTAAGTGATGAGTCAGCATCATTGCCCGTGGAACTATCGGCGGTGGAGCCGCGGCGCTGCCAGGGTCAGACCCAAAACCGTGTTGGGGATGACCCCCTCGGCGGGCAGGACGGGGGCGGTGAACATCAGCCCACCCACAGTCCTTTACGTGGCTTTAATGCCAGCAGGTTTTTGTTTTGCGTCCCCCGCCTCGTCCCGCGGTGTTTTACAAGCCCCCGCCTCATAAAGCCTGAATGGCCTGGTGGCACACCGTAATAAAGTGGGCCATTCATCCTGACTCTCTGAGGGGGGGGGGTCCAAATACCCTACCTGTCTGTGGCGGGCCGCGTTCATCCAGCCACATCAGCTTAAATCAGTGTGAGGATCTGAGGCGGCAGCGGAAAAAAAGTTTTTGGGGACTTTTAAAAAGTGAGTTTCATGATATCATGCTAACAGGCGGAGGCTTAAGTCAACAGGACACTGTAGTTAACATGCTAACAGTCTGGGACTAAAGCTAACATATAAACAGTGTGACACTAAAGCTAACACGACAATAGTCTGAGGCTAAAGCTAACATTCTGAAACTAAAGCCAACATATCAACAGCGTGATACTGACGCTAACATAGTAACAGTCTATGGGTAAATGTAACGGAAAAACTAAAGCTAACATGCTAACGGTCTAGGACTAAAGCTAACATACTAATATTCTGAAGCTAAAGCCAACATATAAACAGTGTGACACTAAAGCTTACAAGAGCCTCAACAGTCTGAGGCTAAAGCTAACGTTCCAGCACAGTGATGTTAAGGCTAACGTCCTTATATACGGAGGCTCAATGTAACAGGAAATGATATAATCCTGTGAGGTTAATGCTAACATGCTAAAAGTCCAAAACTTGAGCTAACCTGTTCGCTATCTGAGACTAAAGTTAACATCGTAACTGTCTGAGGATAAAGGGAGCATGCTAACTATCTGAAGCTTAAGCTAATATGCTAAAGATACTGAGGCTGAATATAGTAGGAAATTATATCATGCTGTGACGCTAAAGCTAACCTACTAAAAATCTGAAACTTAAGCTAACATGCTAACAGTATAAGACTAAAACCAACGTGCTAATAATCTGAGACTATATTAACAGAGGTTGTATTTACGTAATGTTCTGTAGCGTGATGTTAAACGATGCGTTTAAGGACCGTAGGACCGCAGATGGAACCGGTGGGGTGACATTGTCATGGTGACAATGGAAAACTTTAAAATGGAGGTTCGAGTCGATCTTTGGGTTCGTTTCCCGATCCGGGCGCCACAATAGCGGGAGAAAATGTGTTTTTAATTCATCAGTGATATGTTTATAATTAGAGGCGATTAGCATCGATTGGCTAACGACAACAGAGATGCGGATTATCAAAACCAAATTAAACATCATCAACAGACTAATGCGTGTTTGATGGCGTCCTGACTGATGGCGTCCTCACTGATGGTGGCGCTCTCCGGCTGAGTGGCCCCATTAAATCAGGCGGCCCAGCATTTACAGATTGATTCTCTTAATCTGTTCAACTACATCAGCCGCCGCCGGCGTGCGGCTGCTCGCCGCCGTCCCGCACACTTTAACTCCGCAGCGGCTCGGTTTGGCCTCCAGGAAGTCCTGATCTCATAGCCCCGCCCCCTGAGGGAGGAGGGGTTGAGGCGATCTTCAAGTTCATCGGGCGTGATCACACCGGAGCGCCGACTTTTCTTCCTGGCTAATTATGTGGAAATCACAAAGACAATATAGCATCTGGTCGTCTTTCACCTTTCTCTCAACATTGTGACAGGCTGATGCATGGTGGGTAGGCCGCCGCCGCCCCACGCCGCGCCGAGGTCAGCGTAGAGCAAATAGATGAATTTATAACTTTTCACGGCCGGGGATCATTGTCCCCCACCGTTCCACCCCAGAGACCACCACTTATTCTGGAATTGAGCTGGGTCACAAACTCCGCCCCCCACCTCCCCATCTGGGGGAGACAAAGACGGAGAGCGGTGGAGGAAGACTATGACCCCCCCCCCCCTCGCCTCCTCTACTATGCATTGACGGGCGGAGGTGATGGAGACGGCGTGTTTTCTGATTCCACAGGAAGTCTCATGAAGAACCACAAAAGAAAAAGAAAACACGTCGGCCTGTTAGCATGATATCGCGACCTTTGACCTGTTAAGAGCTTGTCACAGTCTGGTAGCATTGTATCATGACCTAGACCTGCTAGCTTTAGCCTCACTCTGTTAGCATGATATCATGACATTTGACCTGTAGGCACTTGCCTCAGTCTGTTAGCATGATGTTGTGATCTGGTTTCTGTTGGCTTTGGCTACACTAACAACGAACAGCTAACTAACAGTAGCTAAGCTGACAACAGGCAGTTAGCTCAAACAGACAGCTAGGTCACAGTAGCTGGGCTTTAAAGCTCCTGTTGAGATTCTGGAGAAAGAGCGGTTCCTCTCCAAGCGCCGCAGCTTGGTTCTAAATGAAACGAGGGAGCCGCAGTAAAATTAGAATGATAATGGCGGCTGAGGCTCCTGACAGGCATGACTATCCGAGGATCAATGGGACGCTGCACGCCGCGGCGAGGCCCCACCCCCTCCCTCAGAGGCCGGGGGTGGGGGGGGGACGAACGTCAGCCTACAGATGTGCCTTTTGGAAGCACTTGAAATTAGTTTAATTTGGTAAATGGTTGGGATTTAGAAGCTTTTAGCCCGACTGTAACGAGACGAGAATACATTGAAATGCTGTTATTAGCATAAACCGGTGGGGGGGGGAGAGAGAGAGGGGGGAGGGGGGGGGGCAATTTGCATTCGCAATGAGTCCATTTCTCCGCTTCTTTTCCCAGATTGCATTTGCATTCTCTGCCGCCCGGAGCGAACACTGTTTTTTAATCCTTTTAGGGGTTGTCGGTTCTATTCCCGCTAATCTAATCACAGACACCAATTACAGGATAATTCTGATTAAAGTCCAATAACTGTTACCGGGGGGATCAGAGCGCCCCTCCATCATCGTCTGCCGCACGTTCAGGAGCTCGGAGATTCGTACAACGTCACGTTTGATGATAACGAGCGGCTCCATCCGTGATCAACTCTGTGGCGACGTCATTCCCTGCCTCGCCAAAAAATACTTTATACCCAAAACCAAAGAGAAAAAAAGAGAAAAAGAAAAATCTAAAATGTATTATTAAAATGAATTAATGATCATCCTCGCCATTTCTTGTTGTTTTCATTCTTTTGCAATTTCATTTAAAATTACGATGTTTTACAGTTGATTTGTTCCTTTGTTGCTGTTTCAATAAAGTTATTTTAAAAAAAAAAGGTTTTTAGGGACCAGTGGCGCTAAAATGAGCAAATGTTAGCCATCGTAGCTAATGTTAGCCACGAAAACTGAAATTAGTTGGCTTTAGCAAGTAGATGTTAGCTGACTTGAGCTAACATGTGTCTGTCCATTATCATGCTAAAGCTTATGAAAACTGACATGAGCTAACCGTAGCAATTCAGCTAATTAGCTACCTTTGGCCAAAATAGACAAAATTAGATTTTTTAGGAAATATTTTCTTTGAGTCATATAAATGCTAAAAGCTTTAAACGGATCCCGATAGCTTGCCTTAGCATTAATAGTTGTCATTATATATCTTTATTCAATGATTTATTTGTGAAGAAAACTTCAGGAGCCTTAGCTAACATCAACTACAATTCTTTCAGTCCGCTTGAACGCTGGCCATGAAACCGGAAGTTAGCTATGAGCGACGATACTGGACATTGGCTAACCTTAGCTACAATTTTTTAATTCCATAACAAGTTGAGTAGCGTTAAAACCATACAGTTTCTAAAAGCCCAAAAAGAAATGTACGAAAAAAGAAATAAGAGCAACTGGCTATCTTCACCGCTAGGCTAGTAACAAACAGATAGCTAACGACAGCTATTCTAACAACCAACAGGTAGTTAACACAAAGACAAAACTACATACATCACACAGCTAGGATAACAACAAACGGCTAGGACAACAACAAGTAGCTAGCTATCGATAAACAGCTAAGCTTACAGCGAAAAGTTAGCAAACAGAAAACAGCCAAAATAAAATCAACTCACTGGCTAACAACTAACAGCTTGATGACAAAAAGCTATGCTAACAACAAACAGCAACATTTGTCAGCAGTCCGTCTGAACCGCGGCCCCCCTCATCTGATGACAGTTCAGATAGGCCCCGCCCCCAGAGATCCTGTATAGATTCTGACCTGTCTCTCGTGTGATGACAGCTTAGATAGGCTCCGCCCCCATAAACCCAGCATAGATATACGACTTTAGAGAGGCTCCCTCAATAAGCCATGAGGTTTCCTTCGGGAGGGGGCGGAGTGGAGAGGTGGGCGCGGTGTAACCAGCCGCCATCTAATTAATCAGCTTCTGCTGTGATTAAGGTGTCCATCAGGAAGTCATGTGACCCCGGAGCCGCGGCGGCCTCAGCAGGATTAATGAGTTCACCTTTAACTAACGGATAAATATCACGTCACACGACTCACACGACAACTCACCACCGCCCGCCTGACCTTCATGTCCGCCATCGGCCCGCCGTCAGACCGCAGTCGGACCAACATCAGACCGCCATCGGACCGTCATCAGACCGCCATCGGACTGCAATTAGATAACCATCAGAACACCTTTAGACTGACATCAGACCGCCATCAGGACGCCATCAGATCACCATCAGACCGCCTTCGGACCGCCATTAGATAACCATTGAACCGCCATCGGACCGCCATCAGACCGCCATCGGACCGTCATCAGACTGCCATCGGACCGCAATTAGAAAACCATCAGAACACCTTAAGACTGACATCAGACCGCCATCAGGACGCCATCAGATCACCATCAGACCGCCTTCGGACCGCCATTAGATAACCATTGAACCGCCATCAGACCGCCATCAGATCACCATCAGACCGCCATCAGACCGCCATCGGACCGCCATCAGACCGCCATCCGACCGCCATCAGACCGCCATCAGACCGCCATCAGACCGCCATCAGACCGCAATCGGACCACCATCCAACATCTGACATCTGTCCAAGGTTAAGACAGATCTAGAACTTTCCGCTCTGAAACGAAGGCTCAGCATAAAACTATAAAACGATAATTTTAGATTCGTTATTTATTTAATAAAATTATTTTTTTCTAACTCAATAAGAACTTATTTTTCCATTTTTATATAAAAAAAAGAAAAGAAAAAAAAGAAAATTGTAATTGGAACATATCTCCGTGTTTTATGATAATTATTATAAAAAAGTTTTTATTTATCTTTAATATTTTTAAGATCGATGAAGTTTTTATTCATCCTCTGCATTTTGTCAAATTACGTATTAAAGATTATCTTGCCATAAGTTTGTGGACGCCTCCCTGCCTCAGTGCCACTGAGCAACACTGGATCAGGCCGCCGCGACCTTTGACCTCTCGCATTAATCCCTCCTCCTGCCGATCGATATCGATTCTTTAATTAAGCCCGCCGCGCCGCCCGCTGATTTGATACGGACGCACGTTTCATTTCCCGGTTCCGTTTTTCCGCCTTCTCCGCAGTAACCTTGAGCGTTGTGGGCGGGACCATCCTTCCGGCGAGGAAGCGGCGCGCGGATCGATGCGCCAACGTGGAATTAGTCCTTTTCTAACTGACGCGGCGGCGGTCGAAGGGAGCTCCTCCGAAAAATCATTAAACAATCATGTTTGGGCATTGATTTATTCTGAGGGCCTGAGCGGCGAGCAGATTAAAGGCTGCTCATGCAGATGAAGCGGCGTTCCTCAGGGAGCCGCCAGGAAACAATGCTGCCGCCATTAGCGGCCCTAAGCAGGTCTATTAAGCCGCCGCCCACACGCTTACTCACCTAACACGTATCAAACCCCCGGTGTAGGAAACAGCAGATCCACAGGAAGTGAGCCACAGCACTGCTTCCTGTGCGGCGACGTCGCTCAGATTACGGGCCCTTCCTCTGCGTGATCAGAACGCGGAGCCGCTCAGTGTTTCTCCGCTTTTTACATAATCTGGACTACTAGGAGGCGGGGCTTCAGGTCCGATACAGTCTAAGGAGGAGGTGAGGACGGCCACCATCATGAACTGAAACATCTAGACAGTGGGCGTGGTCATCTTCTACGCCGCAGTGTGATGAAGCAGCAGGATGAAGGAAGCCAATGATGTCAGACAGGAAAAGATAGAACGCAACAAAACGCCACAGAACGCCCCAAAACGCCACAGAACGCCCCAAAACGCCACAGAACGCCACAGAATAAATCACACGACCTTCTGGCTCCTCCGACGACCCCCCGAGGGGGGCGGAGACTCAAGTTGGCGATCTCGCCATTAAACAGAGAGATTATTCGCTAACTCCTTTGCGAGTTAGCGACGCCACTTCTCAGACGTGATGAGTTCCCTGATCGGCTCCTAAAATATAAATTAATAGAAGTTTGCATTGAAATCCAAAACTATAAATGAGGCAGATTTAAATAAACCCGCTAACTTATTCCCCGAGAGGACGCATTAATCATGGCGGATTAGTTTAATGTCGGCGAGGAGACGAGAGCGCCGTTTAAATAACCAAGATTTAAATCCTCCGCCGGAAAGAGGCGCCGAGCCCAACGCTCCGAGGCTCAGGAGAGATTAGACGCTCGGATTCACAAGACGCAGTGAAGGCATCATATGTGAGGTCAGAGGCGTCAGAGCGCCGCTCGCCATCGGAACATCGCCAGCAGAACATCGAGGACCACGACCCGTCAGCTGGTCTTTATTGGTCGCCGATTTGGATCCAAATGGTTTTGACTTAAGCTTAAACTGATCCAGAAGGTCCAAACTAAGACCAACGTGGGTCAGAACTAAAACGGATCCAGTGAGTCCAACATTTACGCGTCTGTATGTAAATATTTGTCTTTATAGAAATGAATGTTTGTTGCTTCGCTAAGTCATCTATGAACTTTTAGTCTGGTGACCGGGAACTACTTCCTGTGTTGGGAGGCGGAGAGATGCACTCTGGGAAAGGATTTGTACTTAATCATGTTTTCAGCAGCTCTCATCCCACAACTCCAGTCCGACCATCAGCCAGAAAACAAAAAGTCAATTCAACTTTGATGAAACCTCCATGACAGTGTGTGTGTGCGCGTGTGTGTGTGTGTGTGTGTGTGTGTGTGTGTGTGCGTGCGTGTGTGTGTGTGTTAACTGCACCAGTCGATATTTCTTCAGCACAAACACAGAAAACAAAAACAGGTTTAGAGGCGATGCTTCTTTCACCACAGCGATCTGTCACCAATGCATGATTGACAGCTGCGGTGCTTTTAATACGTGGTTAATCAATGAGGGCAGGGGGCGGGGCTTAATTATTTATTCTGGGAGGGTCATAATCCACACATGTCAGACATTTGGATATCGTACCTGTCACATGTTAAGATAGGACAACAGATATCACAGCTGTCAGACGCCCCTCCGTAAAACAGCGAGCAGGACCAAATTCATACGTCGGGGTAATTTTAGGAGGACGTTAATTTCCTTTCGTGCCGAATTTCCGCTAATATGTTTGTTAGCAGCTGGTCGATAACCCAAACCGGATTATTCTGGTCGCAGGTGGACGGACCTGAAATGCCAGCGTCATCAGTGGAATGTCATGTGTTGAGGCAGCGGCCTTTCACGGCGGGATCAACAACATTCATGTGACAATCAATAGTCATAGCATGCAGGGAGTTAACTCCGCCCCCCCACCTGTGACACGTCTGAAACGTGAGCCTCGGCTCAACTCAACATCACCTCCTTCCTTTCAACCTCAGATTCAGGCAGGTGTCGAGTCCACGGGGAAAAGTCCGTTACTATCACCTCTGTTACTACCGCCACTGTCAAGGGGTTCGCCCTTAAGGGGTCCGTCCTGGTCCGGGACTCCTCCTCCCACCGGGTTCACTGTTGACAGGGTCACGAGTCTCACTGAACATGACCTATTCTAACGTTAGCTAACAGGCTAACAGGTCGTTTTGCCTCTGAGAGCAGTGAAATGATAACGCTGTGGACGGATGACATCATCCGACCACCTGACCTTGTCTGACAGACGGAACACAGCGGTTCTTTAACCACGAAATAATCAAATATCCAGAAGCGGCGGCGGCGGCGATGGTGAGAATCTCTGCAGGTGCTCCCGTGACGTTTCTCACTCACTAGTGATTAAGTGCGTAACCTTTGACCTCTTCATCCAGTCATTACACTCTTATCAGCAGCAGCGGCGTCTGGGACGCAGCGTTCCCACCACCGACGCTACCAACAGGAACAAGATCCGATACGATCAGAGGAGCTTTGAAAAGTAGTCTGAAACTTTTTGTCAAATTTACAGCGACTATTTTTTGACAAATGTGTCGGATAAAATAGATTTAAATATTAAACTTGATCCACAGATAAAAAATTAAACTTTTCGTTTGATCTAAACGTAACTGTTAAAAATATTAAACATTTATATGTAAATTCACTCTTCATTACAGGGAGTAGTAAAATAAAAGATTCTAATGTCTTTGATCTTTTTCTGACATGTGACTTTGATGTCTTAAACATCTTTATGAAATGTGATTTTTACGTCTTTGATATCTTCGATGTCTTTGTGTTAAATTCCTTTTATGTCTGTGAGATATGAACCTTTGTTTTTGTCATTCATGGGGATATGTCTTTGATGTCTTTCTAAAATTAGACTTTGATGTCTGTGATATATATGTGATATATCCCTTTGATGTCTGTTTGGTATGTGCTATTGTTTTTTAAGTTAATGTGGTTATGTCTTTGATGTATTTTTTAAATATGACGTTGATGTCTTTGAAGTCTTTGCGACTTGTGTCTTTGATGTCTCTTTGATCTCCCTTTAGAAAACCCTTCAGGGGAAAATAAGAGAGCTGATGTCGTTGGATAATGTTTTAAAGTGAAGAACAAGATTCATCACCGAATCTGGATCCAAACCAAAGTCCTGATTGGATTAAAGGGAGCTGGTGGGCGGGGTCTGCGCTCTACTGAGTGGCGTCCTAGCTGAGGTTGGGGAGTCCAGGAAACCATGGCAGCGGCGAACCGCCTGAGCGTTAACAGGAGAGGACGGCTGCATGGCAGCGTTCTCAGGAGGCAGCGTGAGTGGATGACAGCAGAGAGGAGTGAGCGGGACAGGTTCATCTGTGTGGAGACGGACGGCGCTCCCACGCCGCCGCAAACAGTCTATAACAGGATGTAAATGAAGTGGCCTAAGCCAACAGACAAACTACTTCCTCCATCATGAATAAATATTAGCGGCTCTCGCTCTCTTGTTCTCCCACAAAGACTCGCCGCATTCCTGCTTCCCGTCGCCACGGCCTTACAGAGAAAGCATGGAGGCCTGCTGGTTATCAGCGCCGGACGGTAAACACAAAGTCATTAACCTGCGACCTGGAGGGTTGGGGTGGGGGGGATTCCCTACAGTCTCTTGGAGGTGTTGGGAGGAGATGGACTCATCAAACTGCCTTCACCATCCCCGCTCTTCTGCAGGGTTTAAAGGAGCACTCGTCATTGCGCTACATTAGCCAACGGTCGCCGTAGCGTATTTCTACGTTCATGTTTCATCTAGAAATGACCCAAACTCAGAAAACACGTCGTTTAGCCATCAGGCTAATCATGTCATCATGAATGAAATGTATATATGACTTCATTCAGTTAGCCTCAGTCTGTTAGCATGATATCATTTGCTGTTAGTTTTAGCTTCAGTCGCTTAGCATGATACCATAACCTGATAGCTTTAGCTGCAGTTTGTCAGCATGATCTCATAAGATGTTAGCTTTAGCCCCAAACTGTTAGCATAATATCATAACCTGTCAGCTTTAGCTTGAGTTTATAAGCATGGTGTTAAAAGATGTTAGATCTAGCCCCAATTTGTTAGCTAAATATAACAACTGTTAGCTTTTTTTCCCTAAAATTTACCACACTAGCATTCAATCTAACTCCCATTTAATTCGAAATAAAAACATTTTTAGCATTCAACCTAGCTAATGTTAGTATCCCACCAGTGAATGTTAGCATTTTAGTTGGCTTATAGCATTCAAAGTAGCTATTCTTAGCTTATAAAACCTAGATACCGATGTCTTTTGATGTAGCTAATATTGGTTATTAACTTAACTGCATTGGCGTTCAATCTAGCTAATATTAGCATTAAAATTGCTAGAATAAGCATTCTACCTTGCTGTCATAATTCAACAATGCAAATTTTTGCATTGAATTAAGCACATGTTAGCATTAAACCTAGCTAACCTTCACATTAAAACTACATATAGCTAACTTTTAGCTAACATTAGTTTTCCACTTGGCTATTGTTATCATTCAAACTAGGTAATGTTCATATTTACCGTAGCTAATGATAGCATGAAACCTAGCTCAACCGCCTTACCCGTTTAGGTGGGCGGGGCTAAAGACTGACAGACAAGCAAAATTGTCACTTTCAATCATTGCCGCTAAAACATTTCGCCAGCTCGGCTCCGTTTCCCGCGTCGCAGCAGGGCCTCCTTCTGCTCCATGCCGCCGCTCGCCATGACAGCTGGAAATGATGGGGGCATTATGGGAACAGGAGTCGTTATTTAGAGGATGATTAAATGTTTCCGTGTCAATCGACTCACTGGCCTGATTTATGCGTTTGTTTAGTCAATAGTGCGGCTGAAATGATGTCATTAATTATGGATGGCGAGCCGAGGAGCCCCGCCCCCTTCTGACAGATGGAAGAGCCGGAGTGATCAGAGTTTAGGGAATTGAGTCGTCCCACAATCCATCCGCAGGGTTGCCTAAGCCCCGCCCCTTCGCTCTGCCTCCCTGTCAGCTGTCCATGGTTTGGACATCCTGCGTCAGAACGCGGCGCTGCAACTCTGACAATACGGGGCTGAATCCATAACAACGCCGTTATTATGCTGTCAGCAGGTCATTCTTTTCTCCCATGATCCTCTGGGGCAAAAACATTTACTGCGTTTCGATTGCGGCCCCCTATGGTTTGGGTACACAGCCGCCTGATTTTTAATGAGGGAGGAGTCTGACAGTGTGACGATGGCGAGCTGTGACTGGGGGCGGACCCAGAGGTAAATCTGGCAGAGCATCCACGGATAGTTAGTTCATGTTAGCTATCATAGCTCATGTTAGCTAATCTCTGCTATCCTAGCGAGAGTTAGCTAATGTCAAGTGTCATAGCTAATATTAGCTCGTGTCAGCTTTCATATCTAACTAGCTAATTTCAGCTGTCTCAGCTAACCCTAGCTAATTTTAGCTAGTTAGCTAATTTTAGCTATCATAGCTAGTCAGCTAACATCAGCTTTTGTCACTAATGTTAGCAAATGTCAGCAATCATAGCTAAAGTTAGAAAATGTCAGCTGTCATAACAAAAGTTGGCTAATGTCATCTATTGTAGCCAAAGTTAGCTAATCTCTGCCATCATAGCGAGAGTTAGCTAATCTCAAGTGTCATAGCTAATATTAGCTCGTGTCAGCTTTCATATCTAACTAGCTAATTTCAGCTGTCTCAGCTAACCTTAGCTAATTTTAGCTAGTTAGCTAATTTCAGCTATCATAGCTAGTCAGCTAACATCAGCTTTTGTCACTAATGTTAGCAAATGTCAGCAATCATAGCTAAAGTTAGGTCACGTCTGCTATCATAGCTAAAATGAGCAAATAGCAGCAATCATAGCTACAGTTAGAAAATGTCAGCTGTCATAACAAAAGTTGGCTAATGTCATCTATTGTAGCCAAAGTTAGCTAATGTCAGCTATCATAGGTAGAATTAGCCAATATCGATGAACATAGTTAAAGTTAGCTAATTTCCGTTATCATAACTAAAGTAAGATAATGTCTGCTGTTGTAGCTAAAGTTAGCAAATGTTTGCTATCATAGCTAAATGTGGCTTATGTTAGCTATCATAGCTAGAATTGGCTAATGTCAACTATCATAGTTAAAGTTAGCCAATACCCGTTATCATAACTAAAGTTAGATAATGTCTGCTGTTGTAGCTAAAGTTAGCAAATGTTTGCTATCGTAGCTAAAGCTGGCTAATGTCCTCTATCATAGCTTGAAATAGTAAACAGAACCAAAAGGTAGCTAACTCTGGTGCTGGTCCACAGTGGTGCTGTTGGTCTAACTGCTGGTCCGGATGGATTCCTGATAGTGACATCATCAGTCAACAATGTCATCATCACTGCAAACGGTGACATCATCAGACCAGACACTTCCTGTTACTGAATCCTTCCCCCTGATTCCATCAGATACGGATCAGATCAATCTGACACATCGGACTCTGGAGTAAATCTGAACTGAAACCGGGACAGATTTCTGGTGGGCTCCATGTTTGCTGAGCAGCTGTCACACAATCAGGACGGATGAGCTGGTTCTCGGAACGGAACCCAGGGGATGGGGACTTAAGGCTTCGTGATGTCCATCACATCTGAGACAGATTGGAAGTGTGACATTAAAATGGAAATGACTCGGGGGAGAGTTGAGTGGGCGACCTTTGACCTCGGTCTAAACCCACAGGGACGCCTCAGAGAGAGACTGAAGATCTGGAGGCATCAGCACTGACAGGTTCCATCAACCTTGATCTGTTGCCTAAAGGTCCAGGTTTGTCCAGATGTGCTGGACCCCTCCTATTCCGGGTTGGCTCACGCTAAACGAGATGCATTAAACCTGGCTAATGTTAGCATTCAAACTGGCTAACATTAACATTAAACCTATCTAATAACCACATTCTACCTGGCTAGTGTTAGTGTTAAACCTGGCTAACATTAGCAATAAACCTAGCTAACATTCACATTCGACATAGCAAATATCAGCACTAACATTGCTAACATTTGAATTCATCCTGGCTAATGTTAGTATGTAACCTAGCTTACATTAGCCTTCAACCTAGCTAAAGTTAGAATTTAACCTAAGTCAACCTTGACATTGAAACTTGTCAATATTAGCATTAAGTTTGGTTAATCCTAGCCGTAAGCTAATGTGAGCATTTAGAGGAGCTAATTTTAGCATTTAACATAGCCAATGTTAGCATTCAACCTCGTTGATGTTAGCAGTCAGAGAGTAAATGATAGCATTTTTTCTCATTCAGGGATGCAAAGAATATTTTTCACGTACTGGATCACGTAAATTTGAGAGGCACATCAAAGGAAACGGCCTCCATGTGATCATGTGACTCTCGATTTTGCTTGAAGGTACATTTCCTCCGTTATTATCGTGAGGCCGACTTCAAACGGAATTTTTGAAGACTTTCCCTTGGATTAGCGGCGAACGCGATGACCCGACGGCGTGAGCGGCTGCTTTCAGGAGTAACGCCGCTGCGACCAGCAGGAAGTGCATGAACGTGATTTAGCGTCGTCGTTAGGAGCCGAACGTCAGGCGTCTGAGTGTTCCTGGAGAAGACGGATGTTGCGTCAGGAGGGGAGATGGAGAAAGAAGTGGGCCGTTAATCGATCAGAACCGTGACTTCGCCGCTGACTCCACTCTGCAGAACCTCCGCCATTGATTTTAACATCTTTCTGCGTTAGAACATGCTGCGGCGAGCGCTCCAACGAAGACCAATCAGCCTTATTCATCAAAGTTTGATTGATGGGTGTCGGTGGGGGTCAAAGCATCTCGCCTGTAAGGTGTTTAATGTGGGGAGGAGGGGGAGGGGCTTCTGTTACATCACTGTTTATTCGGCGTGGCGCTCTGGAGCTGAGGAAAGTCATTTAAATCTCATGATGTTTGTTTTTCTCAGAGCGCTTTAACAGTTAGCAGCTAGTAGTGGTTAGCAGCTGGTAACAAAAGCTAGTAACAGCTAGTTGTGGTTAGCAGCTTGGGGTGGATAGTAGCGTGTCACAAGTTGTAGCAGTTAGCATCTACTGACAGTTAGCAACCAGTAACAGTTAGGTACTAATAACAGTTAGCAACTAGTAGCAGTTATGAGCTGGCAACATTTAGCAGCTAGTGGCAGTTAGCAGCTAGTAGTGGTTAGCAGTTTGTGGCAGTTAAGAGTTTATGGCAGTTAACAATTGTAGCTAATAGCAGCTTATAGCAGTAAGCAGCTAGTAGTAGGTAGCAGCTGGTAGCAGTTTGCAGCTAGTAACAGTTAGCAACTAGTAGCAGTAACAGTTAGCAGCTAGTAACGAATTCATGAAAAAAGCTGGGGCTCAGCTTCAAGAGTTACTTTTATTCCTGAGGACTCAGTGGGCTGAGGAGAGATGCTGAAGTGCAATTCAGAGAGGAACTTCAACTTATCCAAAATGTACTTTGTGTAACTTGTACTTTTATGGCTTTTGCTAAACACATCATTTTATTTTGTTTAGATTTATTTGAAAAGATTCTTCCGAGCGATAAACTTATTTTTTTAAATATCTGTTGCAGGATGTTGTCGCCGTGACTCCGTTTCCACGGTGATCCGGTTCATGCTGACCCACTTACTGGTCCTAATCTCCACATCTGGATCCACACGATGGCGGATCAGATGTTCTGGGAACTACTTCCTGATTACCATCAGTGGCGTCGGCGGGCGAGAGCGGGGTTCACGAGGAGGCAGAGGCGCCGCCTCACTGTGACATCACTAAAGAGGCATCAACGGCGCGTTGTGACATCACTAAACAAACGCGGCGAGCATGGGAAAGAGGTGTCACGGCGCCGCAGCGAATCGAGCGAGGAAACAAGACACAATCTGGTCCTTGTTTTGGGTCTGACAGCTCGCCGTCAACATTCCCAGCCGTCGTAAATCAGAGCCTCTCGCCTCCTGGTGAGAGCGCCTGTAATCGATTACTCACACTTAATCAGGCGGCGAGGGCGGCAGGAGTTATGATAATTGTTTAAACTTGTCAGAAACAGTTTAAAGTGCTTCATGGGAAAAAAGCGCCTGGGAGGAGACGGCGGTGAGGTGTCGACTCCAGGCGGGGGTGGAATCTTCACAGGCTCCAGGAATGTACTCGATTACACGGAGTAATCCGCCAGAACAAAGTTTCTAAACCTTTTAAACGTGCGAGGGGACACGTCCAGAGGTCAGGAGGTCGACAACGGTTTGGCCAAGAGTGGCGAGTGGGCGTGGCCAGATGGCTCAATAGCACCCCCCCCTGGGAGACCTCAGAGAATCTAGAAGTAAGAACTTCAAAACGTAATTAGGCAGACATCCAATCTGAACAGTTGTCGTATATTTATTTATGCAAATCCTGGTGGGCGTGGCCACAGCGGCGCAAAAGCCAAATTCCAACGTTTTGACTTGGAACAGGAAGTGGTTGAGGCACCAGGAAACACTCGAAACGCCGTCATACGTTAATGCGCGACTACAATCTGTCATCGGTTTCACAAGTGGGCGTGGCCAAAGGGCTCCACAGCGCCGCCCTGTTTGAAGGAGTTTGTAGTTAGTAGCAATTTGTTGCTAGTATTGCTAAACTGATTGTAGCATTTTGCAGCTATTAGTGAATAGAAGTTAATAGCAGCTAGCAGCTAGTAGTAGTGTCCAGCTATATCGGTTAGCAGCCAGTAATAGTTTGCAGCTAGTAGCAGGTTGTAGTTAGTAGCAGCTAGCAGCTAGTTGTAGTCAGCAGCTTGTACCAGTTAGTAGGTAGTAACAGTTAGCAGTTAGCAGTTTGAAACTAGTAGACATTTTTAGCTACTTAGCAGCTAGTCCTACTTAGCAGCTACTAGCAGCTTGTTTTACATTTCCTGAGACGTTTTCCAGAACCGAACCTGATGATCGCCGGAAAAAGTTTTCGGATCCTGCAGGCCGCCGTTTAACATAAAAGACAGTAGCGGACGCCAGTGGGGGCGGAGTCAGCATATGATGTCCAAATTGGATGGATTTCAGTCCCAGACCGGAGTGTGACCTCGATTCAGTCTGGGACCAGGGTGTGACCCTGTTTCAGTCCCGGACCGGGCCCTGACCCCGTTCCAGAGCGGCTAAAATGCGTCTGATGACCCACTTTTAAAAGTCAGGAATCGATTGATATAAACGCCACAGGATTTGATGCGTCTGCAGCGTATCATAGTGGGCGGGGGGTGGGGGGGGGCTCGTCTTTACCTCCCTCCGGACGCCCTCCCAGGGTCAACGGTCAAGGGTCATCCTCCCAACCGGAGGTCAGCATCACAGTGGAGTTAATTTAATTTCCCAATAGCAGAACTTTTACACAAAAATGAAATCCTTTCAAACTGCGAGCGGCGGTCTGGGGGAGGGGAGGGGGGCGGGGCTAATCCAATGAACGTCTGATTTAACTGCCAAAGTATTTTCCTTAATCAATACTTAAGACTCATAACGGGCCGGGTCAGCGGCGGCCAGATCTCCATTATCGATCAGAGGAGGTTCTCCAGTTCAACCCGCCTCGGTGCTCCGGGTTTTTCATGGAGTTATTTACGGTCAGGATGTCCATCAGGCAGGAGGCGGAGCACTCAGTGTGGAGCGGCGGTCCACCTGGGGTCAACCCACCGGACCCGCCTTCCAGCTCCATCAGCCCGAACAGGATTGTCTCAATGCTGCGTTCAAGACCTTCAGGATTTTATTTTTTTTTTTACATCTGCTCTTCAATTCACCCTCATGAGGTTTTTCCGATGACATCATCGTCATCGTCAATAATCTAATAACAATGTTTAGAGAATGATCTGAGGACAATGCACCGGTTTGTCAAGTAGCTGTCTGTGGCTAGTAACCGCAGCTAGTAGCAGTTCACAGCTAGCATGGTTTAAGAGCAACTAATGGTTAGTTAGAAGTAGAAGTTTGCCGCTAGTTGGGGTTAGCAGCTAGTAGCTGTTTACAGCTAGTGCCAAATTGTAGCAGTTTTGAGGCAGTAGATGTTTTCAGCTAGCATTAGCATGTAGCTGTTTGCAGCTAGAAACAGCTAGTAGGGGTTAGAAGATCTATCTGCGGTTTCCATGACAACGGGGACGTCGTTCTAAGATATTGTCATCAACGCCGCCGCCGCCGCCGCCGGGCCTCCTGATTATCTGTCATCCGACGCTTCATCAAAGTCAAACGATCCCGTCACGCCGCTGAGAGCGTGGGATTTTTCTGCGTTATGGACTCATTCGTTTCACGTGGATCATTAGCTTCCGCACGGATTCGGCTCCTGACGAATGAACACAATGTTTTTCTCCCTGAATGCGTCACATGATGAAGACGGAGACCGCCAACACCGCCGCCGCCGCCGCATCAGCGCCCAGATGGCTTCTAGAGGGTCCATTACCGTGACACATGTGACCCAAACATTAGAGAAGACGCTCGGAGTAGAAAAATGGATCCTCACTGATCAGCCATAACATTATAACCACCAGCTGAATACTTTGTAGGTAACAAAACGGCTCCAACTTTTTTCAGGGCTTTAAACCTGTGATGTGAGCATTGAACACATCTGATGCTAACACATTAGCGTCTATCGTAGTGTCTTTGATCTTTTATGTTCGACTTTTTTCTGGCCCCTCCAGGCCTCCATACATCCGCTTCTTCCTGCTAGGTTGTCAATCAAATCCCGCTTGGAGGAAAATACGATGACATGATTGTTGTCCGGTATCAATCCCACGGCATGATGGGAAAAAGCGGTCACCTGACAGGAGATGATTGGCGGTCGGCGCCACAGGAAGCGTATTGACGCTGCCGGAGTTCTGGACGGCGGCTCTCGGGTGACCTTGTCTCCAGATCATCCTGATCCGACCTGCTGTTTGGTTTATCGACTGAGCGTGGACACGCCGCCACATCGCCATCGGCTTAGGTGGCTGTTCATTTTTTTATTGGCAGGCGTCTGACGGCGTGTTTACGCGCTGACAGCTCAGAGACGTTTTACTGTGGCTGTAAAAACCAAACAAATAAAAGATGGCGTGGAGCGCCGGTCAGCAGAAACAGGTGGAGGCGGGTTTACTCGTCCTCGTTAAAGCTGTTCATCATCCTCCTCCTCTACGGAGGAGGAGGATTATGACCGAAATATGATGATGATGGTAAACCGTACCGCAATATTACAAACAAGTCGTCAACGTCAAAGTTTCCTGGTATGTAGATTTAAATAATAAATAAACCATTTAGTAAGGAAACACTCTTTTTAGCTGTCCTGACATTAGCGGGTGTTAGCCTGTCGTCGCTAACGTCACGATGATGTTAGCAAGTTTGGGGTCTCCCTCGGCCATCTGATCATGTCCTTTAGCTTCCAAATTAGCATTGTTAGCACCAGTACATGTATGATGTCACCCACTCCAACCATGATGTCACCCACTCCAACCAGGTCACCCACCCCGTCCTTGATGTCACCCACTCCAACCATGATGTCATCCACAAAAACCATGATGTCACGCACTCATCCATGATGTCACCCGCTCTGACCATGATGATACCCACTCCAACCATGATGTCACCCACCATGTCCACGATGTCACCCACTCCATCCATGATGTCACCCGCTTTGACCATGATGTCACCCACCCCGTCCATGATGTCACCCACGTCTCTCTGATCACGTTAGTTCAACATCGCTACGGAAACGTTTCTTGCAATTTTTGTGGATAAAACAATCCTGCAGCAGTCGTTGGAGTTTAGAGGACGGAGTTTTGTTTTTCAGATGAGTTGTGGTGTTTTGGAGGGGGGTGGGGGGGCGGAGCCTCTGTTTGAGAATTAAAAATGGATCAGTTATGATAAAATCGCTGCTAATGTCGTTTATATTCCTGCTCAACTTTAATTTGATGAAAGGCCTGCAGCCGTTTATTACCTTCTTGGAGTCGTCTCAGTTTATGGCGGTGAAGCACTGGGAGGTGGAGGTGGAGGTGGTGGTGGGGGGTAGGGGGGTGTTGCAGGTGAGCCCCCGCCCAAATGAATGTCTAATCAGGCTTTGATTTCCAGCCCTGCGTCAGACCATCTATTACCTCCATCTCCTAAGTGTTTGCTCCCGCTGTGACCCCGACACTTTATCTGTAGCTTTTTATTTGCAGAGTGCATGCTGTCCATATGTTACGCTAATAGTCGCCATAATTCTCGCGCAACAGGCCCCGCGTTTTATACGTGTTACGGGGAGAATGCATTTTAATAAAAGCCCTAATGGGCCGACAGCCAGATATTTGCATAGAGATGAATTACGGCCCGCCGCCTTGACGTGACTTTTAAAATATGATGGAGGAGGTTATTATTGCTGCACTATGATTCGTGTTAACAGGTTATTTTAGCGCGGCTAGTGCTAATAAAATCCCCAACAAAAGACTCGGGTTGACGGGGGCAGGCTTTTTCATCGCCGCCGTCGACTCAAGGTGCTCATTTTGTCATTACTTAGCAGAGCCGCCGCCCAGCAGGAGAGGGAACCATCCTTCAGGGGGGCCGCGACCCGCCGCAGAGCCAGAATCAATCATCGGGGCCGCTATCCTCCTGAGGCGGGACGGCCCGGACGCGGATGACATAACAGCAACGCCGCGTCCTGATGGGCCGGCAGGATGTAGGCGTGGACTTTCTGCGGTGGAGCCTGATGACCTAACTTTTTTTTTAAAAACATTAAATACTTCCCCGACAACCTAATAATTAATGATGGAATAAACAGAATATTTGTGAGGATTCGCTCAAACGCCTTAAGATGACGTTTTTTTATCCCCCTTAAATGGAATCCAGAGTTTATCGTGGCGATCAGCAGATTCTACAGTGAGTCAGCAAAAAACAGGGAAATTAAGAATTGGTTGGAGGACACGTCCTCAGAGCTAAGGTCTGGATTGTTAGCCTTGTTGTTAGCCTGCCAGAGAAGGTAGCATTGATATTAGCCTGCTTAGGATGCTAGGATTGATGTTAGACTGTTAGAAAAGTTAGCCCACTACAGAGAGGTTAGCATTGATGTTAGCGTGTTTGAGAAGCTAGCATTGATATAAGTTCTCTGGGAAAGCTAGCATTGATCTTAGCCTGCTGGAGAAGCTAGAGTTAAATTTGTCTTGCTGGAGTAGCTAGCATTGATGTAAGCCTACTGGAGAAGCTAGCACTGAAGTTAGCCCAATGGAAAAGTTAGCATTGCTGTCATCCTGCTTAGGAGGCTAGGCTGGAGACACTAGCATTGAAGTGATTTGCTGGAGAAGTGATTTGCTGGAGAAGCTAGCATTGATGTTAGTCACTGGAGAAGCTGGCATTAATGTTGGCCTGCTGGCACTGTAGCTAGCCCCTGAACAAGCTAGCATTCATGTTAGCCTACTTAGGAAGCTAGTACTTAAATTAGCACACTGAACAAGCTAGCAGTCCTTTTGGCCTGCTTGGGAAGCTTGTACTGGAGTTAGCCCACTTAACAAGCTAGCATTGATGTTAAAGTTTCTGAAAAGCTAGCTAGTATTGTTATTGGCCTGCTAACGAGGATTTCACTGATGTTAGCCTGCTGCAGAGGCTAGAATTGATAACAGCTAGCTGGAGAAGCTAACACTGATGTTAGCCCGCTGGAGAAGCTAATACTCAGAAACAGGAATTTGATATTTTCCAATGAAGATAGTTCGGGATTTAACAACCGAGCAAGCGGGAACATAAAAAGATCCCGCTGATGTAAAACATGGCGGATTAGTGCGTGAGGTTGGCGTCTGGCGGCGTGCTAAGACACCTGTTGCTAATCCAGTAGCAGAGGTGAGACATCATTAAAGGAGATTATGTGTGAATAAATACTCGCTGAGGTGAGAACCCACAGCAGATAACAGATTACATCTTCTCATCAGATGATCCACGCTCTGCCTCCAGGTGAGCTCTCCGTCTGCTCGCACGCCGCCACCGGTGCCGCGTTCTCCCATGATTCACAGCAGGTGTCATTAACCTGCTCCTGCACAGACTAATTAACAGCGTCTTTATTCCCGAACCCGACGGACCGCCGATTCCTCCGCCTCTCAGGGACGGATCACTCCATCGGCGTGCTGCATTCAAGGACCACAATGCTTCCGCTCAACCATGAAGGTGTGTTTAAGGGAGGCTCTTCATAATGGAGGATCCCGGCGCTCCGCTTATCGCCGGCCTGCAGGCGTTTCCACAGAGATAAGAGCGGCGCTCACGTCTGAGGAAACACATGTCCTCCTGTCTAATCTCATGTCGAACAACCAGACGGCCGGGGGTGCTTAGAAAGAATGCCACCGCATCCGTCAATCAACAGGTGGAGGCAACAGGTGGGAAAACGCTGGTTTCTCCCAGCACACCTCGAAGGTCTCTGCTCTGGCTGATGCCTTCACTGTCCTCAGTACAAACCAGTATTACTATCACTGCTATTATAGTTGTTGTTGTTGTTGTTGACACTACAGTATTCCCTGATATTTTTTATCTAGCAGTGATGCTAATACTGGCTAATAAAATTAGGCTAACACTGAGATTAGCCCGTTGGAGAAGCTAACATTAGCGTTAGTCCATTAACACTAGCTTGTTGGTGAAGCTTATATTGATGTTAGCCCGTTGGAGAAGCTAACATTAGTGTAAGCCCATTAACACTAGCCTGTTAGCTTAATTTGACGCTAGAGCATTGAGGTTAGCCTCTTGACAAAGCTAAAATTGCTGATATCCTGTTGAAATAAGCTTGCTAAGAGGCTTCATTTATATTGGCTTGTTGAGGAAGCTAATGGTGACGTTAGCCTGGTTAAGAAGCTAACAGTAACCTCAGCCTGCCTGGGAAACTTACGCTGACATTAGCATGATGATTAGCTCCTTGGACTCAATCCTTGGACCGATTGAGTCCAAGGAGCTAATTGTTAAGTACGTGAGTCTACTGGAATAACCAACAGTGACGTTAGGCTGCTGGAGAAGCTTGCGAGCTTGCGCTGACGTTAGCCTGCTGGAGGAACTACCGATGACATTAGCTTGCTGGAGAAGCTAACGACACTGTCAGCCTGCTAGGGAAGCTAATGATGACATTGGGATGCTAGAGAAACAAATTGACCTAAAGCTGCGGGTGAAGCTAATGATGACAATAGGCTGCGGGAAAAGCTAACGATGGTGTTAGCCTGCAGGGGGAGCTAACGGTGACGAAAAATCACCGATCAAAAAACATGAAGATATTAAAAATATTTTATAAAACTTAGAAATTTTACAGAAAGTTGGTAATAAGATTTAATTGTTTACAAACAAGTTATTTTCAACAACAAACCGTGGTTGGAAAAATGTTTTTTAAAAATGTAGCGTTATCGAGCGATAGCATGTGGCTACTACAATGTAGCATTGACATAAATAAATATTTTTAATTATTGATTTTTTTTTTTTTTTTTAATTCATGCATATGGAATGAAATAAAATAAATGTGTTTATGTTTGTTTACTTGATTTATTTTGCATTAACCTTATGGGTTTGACAAGGGTTAGATAAATAGTCTCACTTTTTATCTGAATTTATTTGTTTCACACATATATTATATTATGTTTTCATTTTATGAGAGGAAGAGTCTTTTAAAAATAAAGAACATTAGAATAAAATTTGAAGAGGAATATAAGGATTAACCGAAAAAATGTTTTATTTTCCAATCCATAAAACCGATTGAGTCCGACAGAAATTAAATCATCTGCAGGAGAATTTGATTTTCTCCTCCGGCTGATTGAACTAAAAAAATAATAATAGAAAACATTTTAATTTCAATATACTAGTCATGAACAAATGTGTATAAAACCTTTTTAAATAAACTATCTTCATAGATAATTCAATCTGGATGGTGTCTTTTTTTTCTCTTTACAGAAACACTCTAATTTTTTTTGCCTTTCGTTTCAATTTAATCCATTAAAAATGTTAAATATTCCGTTTGAAATAGACATTAAATCAATTTTAGATGAATTTAAAAAAATCTAAATGTATTTATGTGTAAAAAAAAAAGAATGAAGTTCGTGGCAACAAATGTTTATGTCTGATGAGGCATTAGAAAATAGATTGAATACATTATTTAAATTAAATAAATTCTGCTGCTGTGGGGACATTTCTCCGCTCACCGGACACCGAGTAGAGGCGGCGATTAAGCCTGCGAAGATGCGCCTGCCGCCGGCTGTGAGTCCACTCAGACATCGGGGTAACCTCCGGATGTCAGGTCCCGGGTTTGATCAGTCGGTGACATCGACGACCTCCAGCTGGGATTAAATTAGTCTAACCTAATTTAGTTTAACAAGCAGCACCGTTGTATCAAAAAATTCAAAAAAACAAAAAACTCCTCACATGAGGCCAAACATATAACATATAATTGCACGAAAATGAAATCATGTCACGTTGCAGTACTTGATTATTCGTCGTTATTTTCAAACGTTAATGACGTCACTGGCATATTTTAGTCTCCGCTGATTAAAGCGTCAGACACCGAGGAGATGCGGTGATGCAGCCCGGAGAGACGAGCCTGCTGCCGGCTATGAGTCTGCGTAGAGACCGAGGGAACGTCCGGATCATATTTGATCAATAATAACAATAATTATAAATATCAATGACAATAAAAAACACTGCAAATAATAATAATAATGACTTCCTGATCAGACAAAGTGCCTTTCCTTCTAACAAATTAGTTAGAAATTAATTCTACATAGTTCGTCTTTAAAAGGTTCAATTTCATTAAATCATTATTTTATTTTTTAATTCATTTTATTGAATCAGCCAATTAGTTTGATTCATGGTTACTGATGACGATGATCGATGAAAGCTGGTGATTTACTGGCTATTTGTCCCACAGTGTGATTACGTCATTAATCAATATTAATTCAATTCTATTCTTATAAATTATTTGGAGTGTTATTGACATAATAATATAACATCCTAAATTATACTACACATAAAATGTTCCAAGTTATCATGTATTGATATCAGCGTGATTATTTATGTTTAATAATATTCGTTGGCTTGTATATTTAATTGTTGATTTGTTTTATTCGTTTATCTAAACAAAGTAATATATATTTATATATGTTGAATTACTTTGTTCATACGTTTATATCAGCGTGTTTGTGTCTTAATTGTTTATACATTTACATATATTTTTGATATTTATTATTTGGGGGTTTTAAAATAACAACAAACATTTGAGTGTTTATTAAATAAAAGTGCATGACATTAACCTGCGGAAACACAGTGCGCAGGCGCAGTTCAAACATAAATAAAAAGGCGGGAAAGGTTTCTTTTTTCTGTACAGGCGCGTGTGGTGCGTTCAAAGTCCCGGTGCGGCCTTCGCGGACCGCCGGAGGTTCTTTAGATACAAAAACACAGCAGATAGTTCTAGTCCGAATCTCCAGAGGTCGCCGGCTCGAATCCCAGAGTCCAAAAGGCACCGGAAACCACAGAGGGGACGAAGTTAGGAGCTGTCGGTCTCAGTGTGCAGCAGCAGTCCGGGTCCGGGTTTGTGTTTCTTCAGAAGCTGGGAGATCTTCTCGTCATCCGAGTTCGGGTCCAGCGGTTTGTTGTAGTCCTCATCCTCGTCCTCGTTGTCCGAACCTTTGAGCCTCTCCGTCTCCGAATCCTGCTTCTTCTTCGCGGTCGCCATTTCCGCCGCGTGTTTCTTCCGCCATTTGGTCCGTCTGTTCTGAAACCAGACCTGAAACACAGGGAAAGATTCCGGTTCCGGTCCAGTTGGTTCGGATTATTTAACGCCACAGATGTCAAGACATGTAGATTAACTGGCGTTTAAGATCATTTAAATTAATTTAAATTAATTTGAATGTACTGTATGCATTAAAACGTTAATATTAACATATTTATTAAACACATTATTAAACTTGGTTTTAATAAATAAAGTTAAAAGCGTCATCACTGCGCATTAAATATAGACATTTTAATAGCACACCTTTAAATATTGAATTTTAAAAACCCACCTGTATTTATATATTTATGTGTTTGAATTTAAATCCAATTATTTTTATTCTTTTGTCATCAGGTGGGTCAAGAGGTTCTCAACATGAGGGGCCGGACCCTGTGAAGTCACGTGACGAACCTCAGGGGTTCTTGATATGAACGGATAAAACTATTTATCTGATGCATAAAAAAAAGTTAATTTTTAAGAATCTTTTAATATCTAAATGAAAAATTTAATAATAAATTATTTTTGCTTTAATTGTGAAAAACTGGCGTCACTTTTCTCACATTTAAGGTTCAAAATATCTGCGATTAAAGTGAAATGTTTTTAAAAAATGTGTACAAAATGTTCTGCAGGAGACGGAAAAACAAACAGAATCGCCGATAATGTCTGAAAGAATGACTGATTGATTAAAAACAGTTCAATCGATCGATAAGTTAATTGGTTATTATTAACTAAAGTCATAAATGTTAATATAATAAATGAATTTAAATGAATAATTTAACTCTATTTGCCATTCAAGGAACTGAAACTAAAATGTCACAAAAACGAAGACAAAGATTCTGTTTTTGATTTTAAAATAAATAAATAGATATATAGAGAGATATATAGATATAAATATATAGATATATATATAGTTTGTGAGAATCCTTTTCCAAATCTGCGGTGAAACAGTCGTGTCACCCTCTAAGATAAAAATAACAGCAGTGGAAGTTTCATTTTCCGACAGACTTTATATCACATCAAAGAGAGATTTAATTAAAATATAATTACAGTGGATTATAATGAGATTCAACGTGATTAATTAATAAATCATGTTGTACAGTACATTTCTGTCAAATGATATTTAATGATAATAATGAATTTGATGATTATTTTTGAACAGTTTTCTGATGTCAGTTTAAATAAATGACTTTGTGTCTTTTAATTATATATTTACAATCCTGTCTGTCCTTCCTGAGGTTCCCAAATTGAGGGTCTGGACCCTATAAAGGGTCACACATTGAACCTGAGCGGTCCTGAGACGAAGAACATTTTGGTTTTTATTGTTGAGAATCATTAAATCTTTAAGTTAACGGGGACTTTTGGGGGAAACTACTCATTTTTAGAGACGAAAGCGAGAACTGAATATTTATCTCCTCTTTAGGTTTCAATTAAAATGAGCAGCGGATCAAAATCTGCCAAGGAATTCAGGTGAAATTGTGCAAAATAGATTAAAATAAGCAACAACAAAAAAAGAGACTGATTCATCAAATCATGAAAAATCCTTAAAGGTGTTTTTTCTAAAAGGCTGATATTATTTATTTTTCTGTCGTGACTTTCTGTCGATCGGTGGAATCTTTTTATCGTTTCACAAACATTCCTGGAATGAATTTTGTTTTGTGCTTTTTACTGTAAATATTCAGCAAAAGACAAAATAAGTAAAAAAAACAAACATTGGTGTTATATATATATATATATATATATATATATATATATATATATATATATATATTCCATCATTGAATTCATTTTCTCTCAATCAATGAATTAATCATCACCTATTTATGTCAAATAAATGAGGTTTTGACGCAGGTTTGAAATAAGTTTTTAAAAAATAAAATAAAAACAATCATAAAATCGGCTATAATTACATTTTTTATTTTTCACATCTTCTTTTGTTTAAATATTCCAGACCAAGTATAGTCTCACTTCAATAAAACATTTGGTATTCTCACATTTCTAGTCCTAACATGAGGGGAAGAGGTTCCCAACCTGAGGGTCACGACTATTTGGAGGGTCACATGTTGAACCTCTGGGGTCCACAGATTAAAAACAATAAAAAAAAACATACATTTAAGGTGGAGGTTTATTTAAATGTTAGAAAAGAACCCGACCAGAAGAACCAGACGATACGGTTCCTCCTTTTTCAGATTACACAATAATAAATCTCCTTTAAGGACAGTTGTTGGGATAAATAAAGATTCTTCCTGTTTGCAAACATTTAAAGAATTTGAATTTTATTGTCCAGCTAATTTATTATAAACAAACTAATCAAACTTATTTCCACGTCTAGTATAAAAGGTTTCTCTTATAAACATTATTATTATTATTATTATAAACCTGATTTCTTACATTTTTTGATAATGAAACAATTTAACAAATATATATTTTCATTCTATTTTGCACATGGCTAATGACTTTGATTCAAGTCATGTGGGACGGAGGTCAAAGGTCACAGGATGAACATCTTGATATTAAAACATCATAAAGATTTTTTTATCTGAGACACGAAAAAGGTTTTCATTTGTAGAAGAAATTGTTAACATATAAAACATTAAAAGAGTCCAAAAGAAGCATTGTTGTTATTTTGTTTGAAAGGTTTTATCTTTTAAACCCTTTATCTGAAACGCCTCAAAGTCTGGAGACAATTTCACATGAAATCGTGAAAAACTTGCAGCGAAGCAGATTTAAATAAAACTAAAAACAGATGAATTATAAATTCATAAAAAAACAATTCATTGGAATATTTTGTTTCAAAAAACATCTATTGTACCGCTTACATTATTGTTTATATATATTTATAGAATATATAAAAGTATTATTTTATGAATAAACAGCTAAAATTATAAATAAACTGATTAAAAAATAGACATTGAGTATATTCTGGCAACATACATGTTGATTTACAGTGAGATGTTTTCGAAGATACAGTTTTAAAATCAACATTTAAAAAAAAAGATTCTTTAAAGAAGGTGTTTGTTTTTGTTTTGTTTTTTTATCTAAACATTCAAATGAAAAGAGTTCAATAAAATGTTTGCTCTTTTTAAAAATGTTATTCCTGTCATGTAGGACAGCGGTACCCAACCTAAGGGTCAGGACCCTCTTAAGGGTCACATGATGACACTTCAGAGGTGCAAATAAAATGCAAAACCAGCGGATCCGGAAAAAAAATCCGAAAAAGGATCGAATTTCACTTTAAATGATGAAAATGAGCATCAGAAATAATTTTTTTAAATCCACATTTGATGAATCGGATGATTAAAATAAAACAGTATATTTATCAGAGTAATTTTAAAACCGTTAAGTGATTAAGTTTCAGCTTTATTTTATTTTTTATTTTTAAATGTTCTTTTATTTGAGTTTCAGGAAGAACCTGAAACGAGAATGCTCTAGAAAAAAAAAGGTTTCCTTAAAGGTATGAATTATTATTATTTTCCTCGCTGTCGTGTCTCGGTGTCAGACTCAGGTTCTCCTCCTGAAGAGGTTCTGAAGGGTCTGAAGGGTCCGGGTTCAGAGGTGAAAAGTGTGACAAAAACAATTTTCCTGATGTCACGAAATATTTTAAAGCCCTCCGCTTTTTTCTTTCTACATTTTTCTTCATTTTTTAAAGGGTCTAATATTTAATTCAGCAGAAATGAAGCTTTAGAATCTTCTTTTTTTTTCTTTCTAGTATAAAATAATAATTGAAATCAAAATAAAAACAGGCAGAACGAAAATTCCCTGATAACAGGTGCATTCTGGGAATTAAATGGAGCTTGAAGAAAACGAACATAGAAGAAAAAATGGAAACCTGGAATTAGATTATCAATTATTCATAAACATTTTACCGAATTAGAAACGTTTTTAAAATAATCCCCGGATGTTTTTCTATAATTACTTTCTTATTTAATTATTATTATCATTTGATTCTCTAAATGTTGTTTTCGAATTACTGTGACATTTATATCTTAATGCTCTTTATTTTTTATTCATCTTTGTTCGTATTTTTCTTCATCATAGAATCTGTTTTCCCTGAAAACTGAAGGAATTAAATGAATCGCGTGCGTCAAGAAAACGAAAAGAAGAAGAAGAAGAAGAAAAAGCGGAAATGATAAATGTTTAAAACCTGGGAATTAGAATTCTAATATTATAATAATTAATTGTGTTTTTTTATTGTTTTGTAAACATCCGTTGTATGATGGAAACCACTCCGGTTTTTGTCGGAACCCACCTTCACCTGGCTTTCGGTCATTCCCAGAGAGTAGGCCAGTCTCGCGCGTTCCGGTCCCGCCAGGTATTTGGTTTGTTCGAAGGTTTTTTCCAGGGCGAAGATCTGCTGACCCGAGAACGTGGGTCTGGTGTGTTTTCGCTTGCCGTCTTTGTCCAGCAGGACCGAGTTATGATCTGGAACCAGAACACAGACCGTCAGGTCTTCGGGTCTGGAATCAAACTTTGGTTAGTGTGAGGTGAGACTTACGCGGGGAGCACGCGAACCGGGCGTCCCTCCAGGGGGGACTCTGCATCACCCCCGGCCAGAAGAGGGGCGTCCTGCCCGGGAGGTCCGCCAGAGGCTTCGGGTACCGGGCCACCGCCACGGCGCTCGGGCTGAAGTAGAGTCCCGGTGGCGGCGGGCTGAGGCTGCTGAACCGGGGCAGACTCGACAGGATCCCCGCAGAAGAGGCGGCCACCGCCACCGCCGCTCCGGAGGTCGCGACGGGCCGGCTCAGGATGTCGTTTATTCCGTGGGGGGTCGCAGAGGAGCACTGCTGCGGGGACCCGAGCCCCGACGAGACCCCCGAGGAGGTCTTGATCCCGGGGGAAGAGACGGCCATGCCGCCCGGGTTGGGGGAAGTGGTGGCCGGTGAGGTGGAGGAGGCGGGTCCGGTGGAGGAGAGCGGGTAGGCCGGGTACAGGGGCGTCTTCATCTCGGTCATGCTGTGCAGAGCCGCCAGAGGGGGGGTGCTGAGGAGGAAGGCGCTCTGTCGGGACCCGTCCATCTGACCCACCGCTAACATTACCACCTCTGAGGGGTACCGGTACCGGGACAGACAACTGAAAGGTCCTTCAGGGCTCTGCGCACCTGACAGTCCAGACTAGAGCCGGTTCTCCCTGGAGTCAAAGTCCATTTCAGGGTCGGTCCTACGGCCACTTCCAGGATCTCAAAAACCACCAAGAGTTTCAGGGAGAGACCAGGTCCGAGACGGGAGGAGCGGATCAGGTCCGGGTGTGAGCCGGTTCAGGTCCGGGACTGTTAGGACGAGACACACCTGAAGAAGTTGTGAGTCATAATAAAACCGGATCATGTGTGGAACCCCATCCAAAGTTTGAGAGGAAGACACTGAGACCTCAGAGGGGGTCTCCCTCCTGATTGGCTGTCGCGACGGTGACGTAGCCGTCGGTGTTTAGTCCCGCCTTCTGATTGGTGGAGAAGCTCTTCTCTGATTAGTCAGTAAGAAACGTTTTAATATTAAATGAAAAAAAGAATATATAAATAAAGATTTAATATATATATATATTTTTTTAATAATAAAAGTTATTATCAGTGAAATAATAAAATCAAAGTTGTTTTATGTTAATTGTTAAATGTTAGAATCATTATTAAAATGTAATTAATGTAAAGTCAGAGAGACTCGAAAGATTTAACAATTAAAGCTTCAATATTTATTTAAAATTATATTATTTTAAATATTTGGTGTTTACTTATGAAGAAAAGTTCAGAATTAAATTTAGTATTTAGCTCCGAACGACCATGGGGCGAAAAAAAATTCAAATACATAAAATAGAATAAAGTTAATAATTAAATAAAATATAAATATTTATATTTCATGAACATTAGTAAAATAACATTTTGTGTTATTTAATATTTTTTGCATATGAACTCGGTTTTACGTAATATGTCCGACGCATCCGTCAAAACTTGCGACACTAGCCATCTTCTAGCCTAAGCTAGCAAAATGTGCTAAGCTAGCTAGTTCACGCGTAGAAGAATAACAGAGATGATGAAAAGAGCTTTAAAAAACGTTTTTTTTTAATCTGTCAATTTACAAAAAGTATTCAAATAATATAACTCAACTTTTTATTGTGATAATTAGATTACCATTAATGGTAACATAATAAAAAAAAAACATTTAAAGGTTTAAAACCATCAATTCAGACGATTAATGTATTTATATCTGATATTATAAAGAAAATGTTGAGAATTAAACTAACTCCAGACCACCAGGGGGCAACAATCACAAGAAAACAAATACATTAATTTTAGAAAAATAATTTGTGATTATTTTTACCAAAACTGAGAGATTAAAAAAATACTCAAATGAGAACCGCATAGCCATGAAGATGCTATGCTAGTTATCATAGCCGTTTTAGCTAGTCATATTCATAAAAACTATTTGTTTTGAGTGAAAAACATTCTGATCATCAGAGAAACATATAAAACAAATATATATATATATATTAAAAAAATAGTGATAACTCCTGAAAAACAAATAGTCAGATTAACATTTTTACACTTTTTAATTGTGCAAAGAAACATCTGATATTTTTATTTATCATCATTTAAACATTTTTACATTGAACTCTCGTTAGAGCCTCTCAGTTTGACTCTTTTAAAAAAAATAAAACATAAAAAACTATTAATAAAAAAATAAAATTTCAACCCAGATAATAATAATAATACATTTAATTCACAACGCACTTTACATTTCGATCAAATCTTGTGCTAAAAGATCAGTGAGTCTGTATGCTAACGCTAATGTAAATATTGCTACGCTAACAGAGAAACAAAATGAATGAGACTCCTCTGACAATCTTCACCTTTTATTAATTACTATTATTTTATTGTTATACATTAAAATGAAGCAGCCTTTTTTTTTTTTCAAATATTTCGTTTGTACTTTGAATATCTTTATACTTTCTGTAAGATAGACTCATAAAAGATAAATTCATGAAATGGGACATTTGTTAACTGAACAATAGTGAGAGATTTTCTGAGATATTCAACTTTGTTATTAAATATTGTTGATTGATTAAAGTAATAATTGATTATCACATAAGTTTAATCATTTATTTCAATGATAAATAGATCTTTAAATAATTTCTGCAGTAACTAGCTGAAGGTCATTTGATCCTCTGCCTCCACCTGCTGGTCAAAGACGGAACACAAGATACACGCTGCACTCCTTCATAAATTCTCTTGAAGTACTCCTGGAGTACTGCTTAAGTACAGATTAAGTACTGCTAAAGTACGCTTGAAGTATTCCTTAAGTACTGCTAAAGTAAACGGAAGTACTCCTGAAGTAATGCTTCAGTACTGATTAAGCACAGATTAAGTACTGCTTAAGTACGCCTGAAGTATTCTTTAAGTACTGCTAAAGTACGCCTGAAGTACTCATCTACTGCCAAAGTAGATGAGTACTTTTGGAATACAGCGCGTGTATTCCAAACACGCACTGGTGTTAGCATCAGTGAAGCTAACACCGATTAGCGCATTGCTCATAAAAGACGGGACTGCAGTGTTTGGATCATATTTATTGACACGGAGTAAACAAACATCATCACAAGAGTAAATAACAATAATTATACATGTAAGGAACATAAATATTCAGACTGAAACAACTTGAATTAACGCTATGACATCATAAATATGTACAGTCGTCAGATCGGTGCCACGACTGAACCACGTGCTCAGTCCAACGGACCACACCGCCGTTCTCAACATGTCCACAACCAATCAGAGCACGTTTCAAAGGCATTAGGGGGCGTGGTCAGGAGTGGCTTGCTGTCATTGCTAGTATGCTAACGTCTTCCAGTTACCGCTCCCTGGCTAGTTCTTCCATCGATGATGTCATCAATTGATTATTTCAGCCACTTTTACATCCGACCTCCTGTTGATTGTAATCACCTTCATGACTGATTGGTTTAATTATAACCAGATTAAATATGACCTCTGTGTGTCCCCAGATTAAGCCATGCCCACATTGACCTCCAACAGGACTGTGTTTGGCCACGCCTACATTGACCATAATGTAGCCCAAATGAGAGTCCTAATCTCCTCGTCTCTAGATGAGAAACCGCTCCCGCTCAGACGCTCCATCATGTCCGCCGTGAGGTCAGTCCTCCAATAAATACAAACATTTCACAGAGAAGAAGAAAAACAAACCTTCATTAACTCTAAAGATCTGCCGACGCTCTCGGAGGATCCGACCGGAATCTGTGGCTCGAAGACCAGAAGACGCTCAGACGACAGGAAGTACACCCTTTGAGAATAAAAGCTCCAAAAGAACTGGTCCTGGACCAGTACTCAGTTCTGACCAACATCCCAGACCAGTTAATCTGGACCCAACATCAATACCGCCCAACAGGTGGATGTTCCTGTCGTCTGAGCCGCTCTCAGGCGTTCGTTGTCGCTATGACTTGTAGGAAGGCGGGGCTTAGGGCCTCACAGTGAGAATACGTTTTGGCGAGGTAAATCTGTCTTTTTTTCCTTTCTTTTTTTATATATCAACATCTCTTGACCTCTGACCCCTCCATTGGCCTCAATGACTCTATGGTGACGGCGTCTGATTGCGTCGGTTCTGAACAAACCTTGAGTTGGACCGTCAAGTCTGTCTGGGGGGTCTTAAAGGGTTAATTAACGTTGCACCGACATGCAGCGGCTCTGAGCGCGCTCAGACGGAGCGCCCTGTTGTCACGCCAACGGGAGGATCTTTATGGGACAAGGGACCTGCTAGTCGGGGTATCATGCATTCTGGGAGATTAGGGAGGAGCCTGTGAGCTGTGACACGGAGGTCATGTCGTACATTCACTTCCTGTAGACGGTGGAGTCGCCGCACTTGGCGCCCAACATCAGACGTCGTCGAATATTCGGTTGCGAGATGAAGACATGGACAGGTACCGCCCCGCGGTGGGTCTGGAAGAGAAGAACAGAGCTGACATCTCCTACTTCTAATTAGCTTTAGCTTCAGTCGGTTAGCATGGTATCAGGCTGGGGGCGTGGCTCTGGCTCGTTTGGGCGTTCTGATGATGAACGTCTACCTTCCAGTCGGTGGGTCCGACGGGTCATCGGTCGAAGAATCAGCATTGTAGTCCAACGGCTCGGCGTCCTCCAGCAGCTCGACGCGGTCTCTGTCTGCTCGACCCCCGGCGCGGGAATATTTAGCTTCTGTTCAACAGAACACACCGCCGTCACTCACGGGCGCCATGTTTTTCTTCTAAAGGGCGCACCGCTGTGTGGCGCTGATGGACTTACGTCTGTTGCTGCTAGGCGCTGCTGTGTCCGAGTAAGTGGTTTCCTTCATTTCATGGTTGCTCCTGCTCCTGGCAGCATGTTCATCTCTGGGGTTTCCATAACGCTCCTTCCACTCCTGGAACGCGCACACACACACACACACACACACACACTAAATAAATAAAGCTCATATCATAGATTTCTGGTTTAGCATGTGAAATCTTGGCGACCTCTGAACCCTCTACAGCAGAATAAAGCAGGGTGAGGTTCTGTGTGATTGTACGGAGGTCTGGTACCCACCCGTCGACGGTTCTCTCCGTCTTCGATCCGCTGGCGCTTCCGTTTCTCTGCGGAAACACGACGCAGTTAAAAGCTGTGCACCGAGTTCACGTTACAAACCACTGCATCTGTTGTCAGGAGTTACCTCGTCGGATCAGCTCCTTGCCCTCGTCAATCAGGTCAGAGGTCATCTCGCTGTCGCCCACAAACTGCTGGAAGCCCAGAAGGTTGAGGCAACGAGTCCCCAGACTGGAGAGAGAGAGTGAGTCCATCAGGGTCTCATCTGTCATGTTTTCCCATGGTTATGACATCATCGTCAGGAGGTCTCACCTGAAGTAGGTGGTACCGCAGAGGATGACGATCAGAATGGGGTAGTAGATGTAGAAGCCGTTGGCGATGAAGGAGAGGACGCGCATTGAGCCCATGATCTGAAAGAGCGGGCAGAGTGAGAGGAGAAGGAGGAACAGTTATTGGTTAACTGAAGGAGGAGGAGACTTACGGAGGTGTAGGCCGTCTGCTCCTTCTGCTGGTGGGAGATGGCAGAGTCCATGTGGATCAGGCCCAGGAAGTTCAGACACAGAGGCGGCGTCAGACGGCAGAACAGCCTGCAGACCAAACATCACTGTCAGGTTTAGCTACTGCTGCTAGCATAAGCTAACGTCAGCCGCTCCAGAATTATTGGCACCCTTTAAGAAAACGAGATTCTAAAATGTCTTTCCTATACCCGCGATCGTTAATTCAATGAATTCACAAAAATTCATTGAATTTTTTTGAATAAAAAGTAATTTAATTAAAAAAAACATTACATTCTTAATATTGAACCAAAAAAAAAACAATAATCCAAAACATGTCTTGTGTGATATTTCGCGCCTCAGACTAATTTCATCATTGATTTTTGTTGATAACGTCAATTTTTATGTCGCAGCACTACTCTTTAGCACATAAAACACCAGCTCACTATTAAAACGCCCCATTTCTCTTCTATATTCTCTGTGTTTGATGCAGACAGGAAGTGGACTCACATGCCGCTGAACTGCAGGCTGTAGGCGTCCGTCTGGTGGTGCGAGGCCAGGTAGTAGTAGTTGAAAACCCGGATGCGGAACACGGTGGAGTAAACGCAGGTACACAGGAAGAAGATGGTGATGAAGCACGCCATCTGGTGGACAGGAGTGAGATGACGAGCAAGTGAGATAAGTTGGTGGTTGGAGGTCGGACCTGCTGGCTCTGGATCCATGACGTCTCACCTCGATGTACAGGTAGTTGTAGTCTCTCTCAGCCAGCTGAATGAAAACGGCAAACAGCGAGAGGACGGGCCGCGTGCTGAAGAAGGTGCACTCGGACCACACCACGGCGACACTGAACAGAGTGAGGACTACGGACAGCAGCCGGTAAAACCAGGACTTCAGGAGACACTCCCAGTACCACTCTGGAAACCACACAGGAAGCGTCAGCAAAGCTCAACGCTATCGTTTGAAGAGCCGACATGGAGCAGGACAGGAGGGGGGTTAGGAGAACTCTAGGCGTTAGACTCGACCCACCTACAGTCGGCGTGTACACGTATCTGCTGAACCAGCCGGCGGGCTCTGGGGCCGGGAAGCTGTGGGCGAACTGGTGGCTTGAACTGGTCTCGTTCTTAGCTACGTCCTCCAGATGGATGGCCTGCTGCAGGAGGATCTGCCACTGGACTCTTGTCCTGTTGTGTCTCTGAACCGCGTAGATCACCTTGACGCAAAAACGCCACGCAGTGCAACGGGAAAACAATTGCAATAAACAACATTGATGACACACGTCATATATGGTGTACGGCTCCGGTTCCGATCGGGGCACCTCCAGTACTAATGATGATTCGGTGATATCTAAAATCTGTCACCTGTTTGTGGAGCTTCACCAGGCTCCTCTCGCTGGGATAAGTGTTTTGTTTGTCATCAAAGTCCTCGTAGTCGTCCATGTTCCGGCCCATCTTCTCCTGGTATTCCAGAGGACACTGAAGAGACAGATCCATCAGAGACCTGATCTGGATAGGCACCGGTTCCTGTCGTGTAGACTCACCTTTCTGAGAATGGTGTCGATGCATTTCCTGAGCGGATGGTTGTACTTAATGGTTTCGCTGACTTTTCTCACTTCCTGCGGAGAAACAGATGTCAGAGTGGTGGTTCACTGGAGCGTGAACTACGGGCGGCGACGTCCACTGCCACACCCACCTCCATCACGTCCTCCAGGTTCTCCTCGGCGTCCGCCTTCTCCGTCATCAGTTTGGACGCCTTAAAGTAGGTCTTGATGAGCAGGTGTCCGTGTTTGGAAGCGTTCCAGTAGGAGCGAGGGATTTCAACCAGACCATACCCAAGCAACAGCACCAGCAGGAAGAGGCCCCAGGTGTTGGCCGCTGTGATGCCGATGGTCTGGAGCTCGTACCTTAGTAACAAGAGAGGACCCCGCTATCACGGTCAGCATGGACGCCCTCTGACGTCAACGCTGCTGATGGGAAATTCGATACTCACCAGGAAAGGCGCCAATCGGGATGAACGGCCACGTATATGAGCAGAGAGCCAAAGATCAGCAGGTAGGTCCCGTAGTAGATGGCGTTCTCTATCAGGGCCGTTTTGATCTTCCCCGTGATGGAGAAGCCTCCAGAGCGGGCATACGACTGCATGAAGGGCAGCAGCAGCCTGAAAACACAGAAGCGGCGAGGTCATGAGAGAACTTGGCGTGAGATGGAGAAAACCTAATATATAGTCTAGGCTCAAACAGACCATGTGAGACACTGAGAAGTCCAGTAGACCACCCTCCAGAACACGGGCATGATACCATCAGGAATGTAGCTCCAGGGCTCGTAGCAGGATGTGGTTATGCTGCTACAGAGGAGAACAGAGTGTTAGTCAAAGAGAGATGCAGGGTTCGGGTGACATCATCAATCCCAACTGTTGGTTCCACCTTTGTTAGCGGACAGAGCTCTGTGATTGGTCACAGATGCTCTACAGATAAGGAAGCCTACTCCCCGAAGGCTAACATCAATGTTAGCTTCTAAAGAAGGCTAACATCCGAGTTAGCTTCTAAAGAAGGTTAAGATCAATGTTAGCTTCTAAAGAAGGCTAACATCAGTGTTAGCTCCTAAGGAAGGCTAACATCAGGGTTAGCTTTTAAGGAAGGCTAACATCAATGCTGGCTTATAAATGATTAGCTTCTATCGATAAAATTAATGTTATCTTACGTCAATGCTGGCGTTATCGAAGCTAACACTGCTGCGATGTAAGACCATTTTCTGTTTTTATCTGTTGACCTTTTGGAAACTGTTTTTTACGGACCTTTTGGTGGGTATGGCAGTGGTGTTTGCTGTGCTCCGATTGGCCGGTCGAGGGGTGATGGTGGGAGGATGAGCATGCTCCTGGTGGTCTATCCTGCACTGCTTGTAGATGGTCTGTAAGAGGTCACACATTGGTCAGGCTGGCGCCTTGAACAAGGTCACAGAGGTCTCGATTCTCAACTGACCGTGCTGACGTCCAGTGGTAAGATGAAGACGATGAGGAAGCACAGGTACCAGGCCAGCAGCGTGCCGAACAGAACCATGCGTTGCTGCTTCCTGAAGTCTCCATACCGGTGCAACAGGAACAGCGCCAGGAAAAACACCACCACAATCTCGATACCCAGAGCAGCACCGCTCATCCTGCTGACCCACTCAGCAGCCCAACAGAAACCTGCAACACAAGTAGGTCAGGCGGTCCAGTGCTGGTTCTGGTCAAAACACCGATTTCATACAGCAAACCCAGAGCAGGAAACCGCTCGACTGGGTAGAGCTAACGTCAATGATAGCATGTTAGCTTCCCCAGAGTGCTAACTTCAATGTGAACTTTTCCAGAGGGCTAACTGCAATACTAGCTTCTACACCATGCTAACATGAGTGTTAGCTTAAGCAGTTGGCTAACATCAAAGCCTTTTTACATTACCTTAACATTAGTATATCTACCAGGCCAGTGGAATAAGTTGAGCTCTCACTCTCAGCTTTGTGTAAACCTGCCAGCGAGCAGGTTAGATTCAGAGAAAGCCTGAGCTCGCTCCTGACTCCTCCTCCTTCAGAGCCTGAAGAAGGGTTGTCAGACTTGACGTGTCCGTCAATCATTTTTCAATTTAATAGATTGATGTTTGGAGAGGAATGAGTGACCCAGATTGAACCTGCTTTCATTTCATGATTTATATGACGAACATTCTGATACCCGATATCACAAGTGTACCAATAATCTCAGGCTTGGTCAAGCTCAAGCTCAGTTTCATACATACATACTACATAGAGTTACTATGTAGTATGTATGTTAAGCCCACTTCTTTAAAAAAAACCCAGGTCATTGAACTTCTGTCTTTTCTCTCTCTACCAGTTTATTTCTCCATTCTTCCGTGAATATCATTTCTAAGCAAAACAAAAATTGTGACAAAGTGTGTAGTACCTATTTGAAGGAGTGGAGCCTCTATGAGCAATAACTCTGATAAGGAATGTCAGACCGGTAGAACCAGATTCATGCGCTGTTTCATGACAACAAAGCAATAGACAAAACATGACCTGAGGTCTATGATCATCTCTCAAACCAATATGGCTGCCCTAATGATTGGCTGTAACGACGGTAGTTTCTCCAGCAGACTAACATGGGTGTCTCCATTTGGCTAACTCCAATTTTACTTTCTCAAGGAGGCTAACATCTGCTGCATAACCGCATGACGAATACTAACAATAGTTAGCTCAACATCATTACAGCAAAGATCTATTATCTCAACATCATAGCTCACCATCATGACAACTAAGGTCTGACAGCTCAACATAATGACAGCTATCGTATGTTAGCTCATCGTGAAGGCTAACGTCTGTTAGTTCGACATTAAGACAGCTAACGTATGATAGCTCATAATTACAGCTAACACTTATTAGCTCAGCATAATGACAGCCAACGCCTGCCATCTCAACATCATAAAAGCTAGCGCCCACCAGCTCAAAATAATAAAAGCTAACATGTTAGCTCATCGTGACGGCTAATGTCTGTTTCCTCAACATCGTGACAGCTAAGAACTGTTAGTTTAACATGACAGCTAACGTCTTTTAGCCCATGATGACAGCTGACGTCTGTGCGATCCACTTGACAGCTGAAGTCTGTTTGCTCCGCGAGCTAAAGCTCTGTAGCTAAATAAAAGCGGAATCCTCTGACCGATGTGTTTTGGTTATTTTTACCTGCTGCTAGTTAGGATGAGCCTTTCCGTATTGTCTCCTCACCGAGGGGATAATATTCCTCAGTGTTCAACAAAGAAAAATAATCGTTTTGATGGATCGGTACCAGGCGACATGAGTTTCATCCTCTGGACCAGACAGTGACGTTGGAGCTACCTGGGGTTTTCCGCATGCGCAGTAGACTGCGGGACTCTTTCGACGCCTCAGTTGGAACTACTGCCCCCTACAGGTTTAAGGAACAAGTACACGCACCACAGGTTTTCAATATAAGTACATAATTATTTATTTTAAAGTAAAGTAAAGTTTTGCTTCTTTTTATTTGTCTCACAACTAAGGCAACTTTTCAGTTCATAGATTTCCATGTTTTTCAGATATGGATAATTTGTTTGCCTTTAGGTGTGTTTATGTATTACTCTAGTTAGCGGAGATTAGTTTCTCAAAGTTAGCCGCCCTGGGCTCCATGTTTAAAAGGTAGATACAGACATACACACACATACTTATACACAGATACATATACACACATACATTTACACAAACATACATATTCACGCACACACATTTACATTAAAGATCACACCCCATACAAAGCAACACATAATAAATACATGAGATTTTGCTATCAAAACAAACATTCGAGAGAAAAAATGAAGACATATGAGAAACAACTCATAATAGTTTTAATGCTGACTTATTCAAAGGGCTAGCATATCAATACAAGCTTCCAAAAAAGGCTACCATCAATGCACACTCTTCCATTGTTTTATTTTCCTGAGTCGTGTTTTCCTCCTCATGTTTCCAGCAGCTCTTGTCTGAGGACCTGATTGGAACTGAATGATTTTTGTTCTGGTGTGACGACAGAAAAGGGTTGAGACAGCTGCCCTGAGGAACTCCAGAAGCAGTGGTTAAGGATAACCTTCATGGTTTTGTTGCCATAATAACCTTGAGTCAACATCAGCTGTTCCAGACGATACGAACCAAATATGATCAACCTGATATTAATGATTGACCTGCCATTCAGGGATAACTGTGTCCTACCAATGATGAAAGAGCAAATTATCAGGTCACAGACCCATGTCTGGTTCACTTCATCGTATGAGAACCTTCTCTCTCCTCCTGAACCTCATTGTTCAGCCCTCTACAAATATTAACTGGGAGTGGTCGCCAAATCTGCGCCGCTTTATCCCTGACCTTTGATCCATACGGACGCTAAAGTAGGTCATCTCATTTATTCAGTGGTCCAGAAAAATATAAAGTGAGAAAGTTACAAGTATTCTGAAAATGTCACAGGGCTTCACTGTAACCGAAAATTGTGGACCTGGTCTGTTTCACGGTTTGAACCTGGACTCTTACACTGTTTGATTTTGGACTGTTTTGATGTATGTGTGTAACTAAGTCCACTAAATGATGCTAAATAAGATAAAACTAAATTATGGAATTGATATTTCTTATTTATAAATTGTAAATTATTAATAAATTAAGAGTTGCTAACTCATAATAATCCCACTTAATTATTTTAAAGTTGTGAACAGTGAGTAATTAAGAAAAAGATTTCAGCTTTTATTTTACAATTTTGAGTTACTGAATCCAAATACTATGCTAATATTACTCGCTGACTGAAAACAAGATATATGTCCATTAACTTGTGTTTTGAGATCATTGAAAATTATTCTAATTTTTTTTAGTTTACATAATACTTATTTAAATGGGACAGGCTATTATACAACATATATACATGTATATTAGTACTACAATTTTATGAGATATGCTTGTTAAACAGTAAATTTTTATTTTATTTCATTTTATTTGTTCTACGTGTAAACCCAGAATAAGAGGGACGTGATTTTTGTCTGTTGTAAGGTTCCGTACCTTCGCAGACTGATCACGCCTCCATGCAGCTCTCTGATTGGCTGCCTGCAGCTGTTCACGTGAAGTCTGTGAGCTTTGAAGCCGCGAGCGAAAACAAAGCGAGTTTAGAATTAGAGGAGCACGCGCTGCAAGCGGGCCACTGGTGCAGAGCGCAACCCATAAGTCCCGGTCGCGTTAGAGGAGGCCGTCATCAGGTACCGTTTGAACGTCAAACAGCCGTGCTGCAGCTTCTTGGTCAGCAATGAAGTGCCTTACCTGGTGCACTTCTGCGTTCTTTCACGTCTGCGTTTAACCCGTTGAACGAGGGCTTTAAAGTTGGGTTTAGGTTTTCAGCCAATCAGAGCCGCCGCTGATGGGGACGTCATGAGGTGGAACCATAAGCCGAGGTGTTAACATAGAGGTGGGTGTGTCCGGTACCAAACATGTGCGTTTTCTGGATCATCCTATTCATGGTCTTCTGACATCTGATCGGTCCTGTTTTAATGAGGGGAAATGTTGGTAGCAAACATTAGTGACGATAGCCGACATGGGCTACGATAGCTGAACATAAGTTTCGATAGCTGAACATAAGTTTCGATAGCTGAACATTAGCTTCGATAGCTGAACATTAGCTTCGATAGCTGAACATTAGCTTCGATAGCTGAACATTATGTAGTGTTAGCGTATGTCACCTATCAACTTATTTGAGCTAATATTAGCAAATGTTTGCTATTAACGTAGCTATTTTTGGCCATCAACATGTCCAAGAATAGCTTGGACATGTTGAAGTTATGTAAGATAACTCCATCGTTAGCCAATGTAAGATAACGATGGAGTTAATGTTGGCTAATGTCAGCTAACAACATCGGAGCTAATGCTATCACATGTCGGCTATCAATATCATAGCTAATACTAGCTAATATCAACTACCAACATCGGAGCTAATGCCTGCTATTAACATGTTGAAGTCAACATTAGCTATTGTCAGTTATCAACATATTTCAGCTAATGTTAGCTCAGAGTGTTAAAATATGTTGATATACAACATTGTCTAATACTTGCACAGAACATTTAAATGCATTATAGCTGATTTTGGCTAACCTTAGCTCAGAGGATCAAAACATATTTTGCGGATAATGGCTAATCGTAGCCCTTAGCATTAAAACATGTTGTTAGCTGACATCAGTTTACCTTAGCCCAGAGCAATAAAATATTGTTAGCTTACATTGGCTAAGGTTAGACCAGAGCATTAAAACATTGTTAGCTGACATCAGCTAACCTTAGCCCAGAGCATTTAAACATGTTGTTAGCGGTCCTAAAATGGAACCTTGGGGTACACCCTTTGATACAGGGCGAAAATAGCCAGAAAAGTAGCTCACTGTGTTCTACCAGAGAAATAGTATTCGAAAACGAACCAACTGCATGTCCAGATAACCTAATATAAAACAAAAATCCTGATTATTCTAGTGTAATAATTTCCGACATTATTGTTATTTATTGATCTGACAGTAGTTTTTTTTCCTCCCTTTCAGGGTTGTATTTCCTCCTGAGCTCAGGATGCCAGTGGACATGGCGTTACCTGTGTACCGGTCCAATGAGGAATTTGTCTACAGGACGCCGCCCAGAACCTGCAGACCGGCTCTGAGGTTTGGGACGGATCAGACGGAGAACCGCCGGTCCAACAAGAAGGCCAAGAAACAGGTGACGTTTGCGGACCACAGAGGAATGTCTCTGACCAAAGTGAAGCACTTCTCCGCCCTCAGCGACCCCATCAACGTCCCGCTGAACATCCAGGAGATGCTGAGCTCGGCGTTCTCTCTCACAGCGGAGGACGACAAGCTGGTGCTGGACTTCCCTCAGCCGTCCTCGGACTACCTGCGCTTCCGCCAGAGTCTGGAGACCAACTGCGTGAGTCTGGAGCACTGTGTGCTGAAGGGCGAGGCGCTGGAGGGAACCGTCAAAGTGAAGAACGTGTCTTTTGAGAAGTCTGTGACGCTGAGGGTGACCTTTGACACCTGGAGGAGCCACACAGACGTCGAGTGCGTTTACATGAGGGACTCTTATACCAGCGCCAACCGCGACACCTTCTCCTTCCACGTGTCTCTGCCCGACCGGCTGCAGCTCCACCAGCACATCGAGTTCGCCGTCTGCTACCAAGTTGGAGGATGCCAGTACTGGGACAGTAACCATGGCGACAACTACCGGATCGTGTGGTCGTCCATGAGGGGGAGGAGCCACCACACAGACTCTGGGATTCACGTTGACCGTTACGGAAGCCCCACCTGTTCACATGGGATCCTCCCTGACTGGCCCAGCTACGCCTGCTTCGACAAAAGCACGCCTTACTACTGAACGGAAAGTCAGGCTTTTAAAAGAATGGTTACCTTGAGCTCACGATGCCTCTGATGCATCATGGGATCATAAAATCACATCGGCCAACTGACTCTTAAACCCCCGCCCCGTGTGGCGCTTGAGTCTTGTCCGACCACACCGATAGAAACATGAGCCATACGAAGACGCTCCTCTGTGCCGGCTTGAGTTTTGTTTTTTTTATACACTGAACGAGTGAACGAAAGAGGCGTGGCCTGTAACACATTGTCTAGAGTGACGTTTCACAGCGGCACCTAGCTTTGCTTTGTAAACAATGAGATCACATGACAACATCGCATGGTCGTCCTGGCGGCCGGTCCCGCTTTTAAAGACTCGTCACTGGCCATGCCCACTAATGATCAACATGCCCCGCCCCCTCTGTCAACACTGAACTGATCAAATATGCTGTAGGAGGAGGAGCCTAATCAGAGGCAGCGTTTCCTGTGATGTCATTAGTCTGAAGTGTGATTGTTATTTTAAGGACTGTTTGATTTGTAACTTCCTGAATGTCTGCTCCCGTCTGCGGGTCGGAAACCACTACATGAAATAAAGTCTCCGTGTGACCTCTGTTTTTACCCACGAGTCGAGATCTGAGGGTTCTTTCAGGCAGGCGTGTTTAGCTGAAACTCAGAGTTAGTTAAGCCTGAGATGAGGGGAAACTCTGTTCCATAAAGAGGGATTGAATTAAACATGGTAACTCACTCTGCGAACATAACATGTCCGTCATTCTTCTTTTCCTTTTCTTTTTTTTCTAAATATCTGCCTCTGAGCGCATCAGAACTTCCTGCTCAAAAGGCGTAAAGTGTGGCGACTAACTCACGAGTTAAAGTCAGAGTTGATTGAATCCACTCAGATTAGCTGATCTGGAACTTAAACTATTGGGTTCATGTCAAACCTCAGGGTCAAACTCAAGAGTTTGATAAGCCCGCTTTCTGAATTAAACCAAAGCTGCCCTGTGGAGATATAAATGTGTGTTTAAAATCTGCAAGAGAAAAATTAAACTCCATAACTAAGATTAATTCATATTTTTCTGGGAGGAAGGACGACTGGAGACCTGCTGCCTTCGTCTTCCGACCAGGATCAGACGAGAAAAGTCCAGGTTCATACAGGGATTCTGGTTCCGGCCTTGATGTTGGTTGTGATAAAAAAAATAATCCTGCTATTTATGTTGATATTTATTCTAATAAACCCGGTCATTGATTCAGTCATCTCCAGGATTAAAGATTCTAGAGATAATCTGATGATTTTAAGCCAAATAAACATTTTATATAACTTGGGAGATAAATGAGGTTTAATATTAGTAAACAACTAGAAATGAACGCACCAACCATTATTGTGGCTTCTGCTGACATGAGTGATACACTCAGAAACCATTCATTCACTCAAAGAGTGTTTAAAAATAAATAATGAATAAAAAAGATCGTCAATAATTATTACGGTGTCCCAAAAAAAAAAATCTAAAATATGTTTCTAAAACCTCTTGGATATAATACAAAATTAATTTACTTAACCTTAGAAATATTTTTTCTCGCTCTGAACGAGAACTTAAAGTTTTATCTGATCTCTATCGATAGTTTATCTCGGTTTCTGACCGGACGATCACAGAGTGGGTTTATTCTTCCTGCTAACTTCCTGTTTGACGTCATCGCTAAAAGAGCACTTATGTTAAAGAAAGAAACATATATATATATTTGTTTATATATATATATATCACATTATTATAAAATACATATTAATATATATAAGTAATTAATTATTTTAAATAATTCAAAATAATTTAATAATCAATATCTAATATAATACAACAAATATATGTATAACATATATTACAGATGCAATATATTTGTATGTAAAAAATATACTTTATATAAATATATAACATATTGGATATATATATATACTTTTTATTCTTTATTGAACATGATCTACAAATAAACATGCCACATTCCATAACCTCATACCTTCATTCGAAATAATACTAGTTGAACAGAAACAAAATGAATTTAAGATTGCACCTTAGCCAAAATATGATCGGAAAAGATAAAGTTAAAATGTACTTAAAGACGTAAGTGTTGAAAAAAAACACAATAAAAACAAGGGGCTAAAGGGACTTGCCTCAACTTAAATGTATCAAGTAAGGAATATAGTTTAAGAGCTTTATTATCATTTGTGAGTTCCATGCTTAGTTTTAAAATATCTTCGTTTATTTATAGAAAACAACCTACCTAACAATTTTATTATTCTACCAAAATTCCAAATTTAATTGTTTTCATTCTGAAGAAGCATGTTAATCTCCTTGGATTTCCAACATTTTCCAATTCAAACATTTTATGATCTGCGTTTTCCAAATGTTCAATTGTTAAATGTTTAGTATATGAAATGTTAAGTTAAAAATTTTTTTTAATAAAAATAAATAAATACAATGCTTCCCCTCTACAATTTGTCCCTCTTCGTAGACTTCTTTTTTAATAGTTTGAAAAAGTTATTTTCGCTCTACAACATAATAGAACCATTGGTAGTTTTTCTTTTCCATAAATATAGCTCTTAGTGTCCGACAGATGGAGATATTGTCCGGTAATATTCTGAAGACCGGAAACAGTATCTTTTTATTTCCTGTTTACGAATCAAACATAATACAAAAAAATTAATTATTTATATTTATTTTTATCTTTTATTTAATCTCTCTTCTTTTCTGATTTGAGGATATTTTAACAAAATAAGACACTTTTTCCTCCCACTCTCTCTCCTCCGCCCTGCTATCAGGACGGAGGAGGGAGAGGGAGGGCGTGGGGGAGTGTGACGCAGTGAGAGTGGCTGAGCCTCACCTCCTCCCTCCTCCGCTTCCAGGAAGAGTCTCGGCGGCTCACAGACACAGATTTGCCCCAGAACAAAGCTCAAGCGGACGGCGATGAAGGAGGGAGAGTATCGAGGGAACCGGACCTATGGTCGGCGTTAGACCCGGACTTCTGACCAGCGTTTGATCCGGATCTCTAATCAGGGTGGGGTTTGTTTTCATTGTGCGGGGGAGGAATGACTCTCCTCCTGCTCCAAACACCCATCGATCCCCGACTTAAAGACCGTTTTCTCCCCCCCCCTCTCGGGTGGGGGGGAGGCTCGGTGGTTTCACCATGAAACCTCTCCACGAGAACCAGGATGAGGAGGGGAGGGTTCGCAGCGCCATGCAGGACCGGGACAACAACCTGAAGACGGCCAGGTTGTGGAGGGATGTGGCCCTCCGCTCCAGGAAGTTGGCGAGGAACCTGCACCAGCTCACCCTCTGCTCCAAAGACCACCAGATCCTCCTGCCTGAGGACACCGCCCAGGTGGAGGTCCTCAATCTGGGCAACAACTCCCTGCAGGAGCTCCCTGATGCCCTGGGCTCCTCCTTCCACCACCTGCGCATCCTGGTCCTCCGCAGGAACAAGTTCACGGTGGTTCCCCGGGTGGTGTTCGAGCTGGTCCACCTGGTGGAGCTGGATATGAGCCACAACCTCCTCAGGAGCCTCCCTGAAGGAGTTGGCCAGCTGAAGGAGCTGAAGAAGCTCTGCATCAGTCACAACAAAATCCAGAATCTGCCTGCTCAGATCGGAGCACTTCAGTTCCTGGAGGAGCTGGACATCAGTTTCAACGACCTGCACGACCTCCCCAGGTCCTTCTCCGGCTTCGCCAGGCTGCGAACTCTGGATGCAGATCACAACAAGCTGAACCAGTTCCCCCCTGAGGTCCTGGACCTCGGTGAGATGGAGGAACTTGACTGCTCAGGGAACAAGTTTGAGACGCTACCGTCAGAGGTCAAGAATCTGCAGAAGGTCAAAATCCTCTGGCTCAGCAGTCTTCACATGACCAAACTGCCAGACACCTTCTGCCACCTGGAGAACCTTGAGAGCCTGATGTTGGATGGGAACCACCTCACAGCTCTGCCCACTGCCTTCTGCCATTTGCAAAGACTCAAGATGATCAACCTGTCCTCCAACGACTTTCAGAACTTTCCCCAGGTGATATTGAGCATCGCGGGATTAGAGGAACTTTACCTGAGTCGGAATAAACTGACCCACATCCCCAAGGAGATCTGTCAGCTGGTGTCGCTGGTCAACCTGTGGCTGGACAACAACAGCATCACACATCTGCCGGACTCCATCGTGGATCTGGAGAAGCTGGAGGAGCTGGTTCTGCAGGGCAACCAAATAGCCATACTTCCCGAGAACTTTGGAAAGCTGTCCAAGGTGAACATCTGGAAGGTGAAGGACAATCCTCTCATCCAGCCTCCGTACGAGGTCTGCATGAAGGGCGTTCCTTACATCGCCGCCTACCAGAAGGAGCTGGCGCACTCGCAGCTCGCCGTCAAGCCGCGGCTGAAGCTGGTCCTGATGGGGATGAAGAACGCCGGGAAAACCCATCTCATTAGGAGCATGGTGACCACGAAGCAGGATGAAACCAGAGGAATCGACGTGACCAACTGGGTGGCGGACGCCGAGCGCCGCCTGACGTTCCTGGTGTACGATCTATCAGGGAAGCAAAACTACGACCTCATCACGCCCTTCTTCCTCTCCGCCGGCGCGCTCTACGTCCTCGTGGTCAACCTCAAGGACTACTCACCCAAGAACTTCTACGCCCACGTCGGGTACTTCCTCCACCTCCTCGGTGCCAAAGTGCCCCACGCTGTGGTGTGCATGGTGGGCACTCATGTGGACCAGTGCGGCGAAGCGGAGCTGGAGGAGAAGATCCTCGACATCCACCGACAGATCGGCCTGCAGGAGAAGGAGGACCTCCGAAGCCTCAGGAGTCTGGCTCTGCAGGTAGAGCAGGCGCTGGAGCAGGGCTTCGGCGTCCGCTCCTCCAGCCCCCATGTCCCCTTCTACGGCGTGGCCGACCGGAACCTTAGACACAAGAAGTCCCAGCTGCAGTACATGCTGAACCACCGGCTCCAGGTCTTGTCCCCGGTCCTGAGCGTGAGCTGCATGGAGGACCAGAGGAACATCCAGAGGTTGCGGGAGAAGCTCATGGCGGTGGCGGACCACAGGGAGATCTTCCCCAACCTCCACCGTGTGCTACCAAAGTCCTGGCAGATGCTTGAGGAGCTGCACTTGAAACCCAAAGACTTGTGGCTGTCGTGGTGGGACTCGGCCCGTCTGGGCCTGCAGGCGGGCCTCACGGAGGACCGGCTCCAGAGCGCCTTGTCCTACCTGCACGAGAGCGGAAAGCTGCTCTACTTCGAGGACAGCGTCCCCCTGAAGGAGTACGTCTTCCACAACCTCCCCCGCTTCATCGCCATCATCAATGTCTTCTTCCAGCGGGACGAGACCACCCTGCTGGACCGCCTCCGCCTTGAGGGGGCGGGGCCGGAGGACGAGAACCTCCGGATGACTCACCTGCAGCACCACGTGGAGGCCTTCCTGCAGCAGGGCCTGCTGCCCTCCAACGTGATCCACCTGCTGCTCCGACCGCTCATCCAGACCCAGCAGGACCTCCACCTCATCATGGAGCTCCTGGAGAAGATGGGCGTGTGCTACTGCATCAACAAGCCCCGCAGCAGACCGCTGAACGGCGCCACCGCCTGGTACAAGTTCCCCAGCCACGTCGGCGGCGAGGAGGCCCACAGGGAAACCTCGGTGCCGCCGTCTCCCTTCTTCTCCGTGGAGCACCTGAACATCCAGTACCGGTTCCCCCTCCTGAGTCCTCCTGGACTCTTCTCCCGCTTCAGCGTCCAGATCAACAGCCACGTGGTTCAAAGGTCAGACGGCCGGCAGCACATCTTCGCCTACCGCGGCAAAGTCCCCGTGGTCATCAGCCGCCGGGCGTCCGGCGGGATGCTCTCCATCGCAAGCCACGCCTCCCTGCCCAACATTTGGACGGCGTGGCAGGCCATCACGCCGCTGCTGGAGGAGCTGAACGTTCTTCTGCAGGAGTGGCCGGGCCTCCTCTACTCCGTCCACATCCTGTGCTCCAAGTGCCTGAAGAGAGGGTCCAGAAGCCCCCACGCCTTCCCAGGTACACCTTCGCCTACACCCAGGTGACCCCAAGGGTCATCAGAGGCGGAGCCGCCATGTTTTAAAACGTCTGAAATGTAGTGCCGAACAAAAGTCATTTTTTGTTTTTATTGCATAATAATGATAATTAATTACATAATAATAAGATTTTATGCTATTATTATTCTAATATCACTTTTTTTTACATGATGTTTACCAAAAAAACACAGAGAAATGTTATTTTCCGTACATTTAATGCTCATTTCATTATTACTTACGGTTATGAACGGTTCCTACATTTTTGTTTATTGTGAGATTGCAAAAAAACAAAAAAAGACATTTTTAAACCCTAGAGGACATAAACAGGCTCTTCCTTGAAAACATCAGCTATTATTATTCGTTTACTAGATTTATTTTATTATTTAAAGCGGCAGATATTTTTCCCTCTAGATGGAGAAAAACATGGAATACTTGTTTATTTACCTCTGGTGTCGTTGTAAACAAACATTTACTTCCAGTGGGGGACATTTTTGTCCGTGACACGCTGTGATGATAAATTTTGTTTACACAGTCACACAGTTCCCACCCCCCTCGAAAACACAACATTTGTCAAACTGATGCTGATGACATCATCACTGATCAGATGATTTAAAAAATATAAAGTGTAAAGAGCAAAATGTCCCCCGGCGAGACGGGGGTGAAGATCCAGACATGAAGTAATCATAAGGTATGTGTTGATGACATCATCAGAAGCAGCTGAACTTGTTTTAACTTGTTTTTTTTTCTCACAGAATCAGACATGGTTCTGATATGGATTACATCAGGATTAGACCCGGTTTCAACCTTCCAGCTCCAACAGGGACATTTTTGTCATTATTCTTTATATTTTGAAATAATAGAAAAAGCTGTGATGATGTTATCAGCATTAATTTTGTAGATGCTGTAGAAGTCGACTTTTGTTATTTGTCAGGAACAGAGTCTGACGTTGTTTGTTTCCCATGATGCACCTGAACCGGAGACACTCTGTCTCTGTAGTAATCCCGGTGTTGTGTTGAGGATCGTCTCCGTGGAGATGGTGGTTCTTTCTGTGACCTTGTATGGTTCTGAGTTTGAGTCTTTGCTGCTGAAACAGAGTTTGGCTCAAACTGAGGCTCCTGCTGAGGTAGTCAGGCTCTCGCTCTTCACGTCGTCATGGTGATGTCATCGTACAGACACAGGCGTTTATCAGAAACAGATATCAGGATTTTAACCCAGAACTCATGATGTCATAAAGACTCATGATGTCATCTTTTTAACCTCAGACTTATGATGTCATCATTTAACCTCTGACTCACGATGTCATAATTTTAACCTCTGATTCATGATGTCATCATATTAATGTCTGACTCATGATGTCATCTTTTTAACCTCTGACTCATGATGTCATCATTTAACCTCTGACTCATGATCTCATAATTTTAACCTCTGACTTATGTCATCGTTTCACCTCTGATTCATGATGTCATCATTTTAACCTCTGATTTATGATGTCATCGTATTAGCCTCTGACTCATGATGTCATCATCGACATAAAAGCTGTTTTTGTCAGGCGGTGGATCATCAGAGTACTGTAAAGACCGTATGAACCATGTTACACTGGAGCCTGAGAGTTAACCTATCTCGTGGTCTGACTCGGAGTCATGACATCACCATGGCATCCAGAGACCCACCCCAGCCCCTGTGAGTGACAGCTGGACTTTCTCTCTGCTGATGATCTTAATCCGGTTTAAGGATTAGAGAGTTCAAGTGCCGGCAGACGAGCGGCGGGGTGGAGCTGATGGATCAGAAAAACCCGCCCCCCAAACCACCATCAGACTGAGCCGGTCTGAACAGGTCAATAAGAAGATCCATGGTGTCATATTTAAATAAAATCGTCAGGTCAAAGGTCAAAACTTTAGTCACCTCCCACTGAAATAGACGTACAATCACATAATAAACAATAATGAAATAATAAAGTGAAGGTTTTGGACCCTGGAGGAGAAGTAAACAGAACAATTCACACCCTCAGGTTGTTGACGCTGTGAATTGGTGTGCAGCAGGCTGGGGAGGTTTTGGGCGTGGCCTGATACAGGTTTGGGGCGTGGCTTGATACAAGATGGAACTATTCTGGTCATGTGACTGTGGTGAATTATTGTCTGCCTGGTCTTTCTGATGATTTGGAATGGAGGGTCTCGGTGGGCATGTCCTGGAGACGTGGGGGTGCATTAGGTGACGAGGGGTCAGGCGCTGACCTCTGAGCCAGCAGAACAATGTCCCACCTGACTTCCCCTCAACCTGAATCCAGACCTGAATCCTGGCTGGCCTGTCGGTCCCTGGACTCTGCCTCTCAGGTGGGGGCGTACCTTCTTGAGAAGGTTGTTGGGTATTGAATCAGGACCACCTGTAGATATGACCCAGGGCAGAATGCCCTCAGGTGAAACCAGGTCCCTGGTTCTCTGCTGGAGACGGAGCGCCTGGTTTGGGTCTCAGGCAAAACGGCTGGGGCAGAACCAGAACTCACTGGAGAGATGACATCATCTAGATAAGATGATGAGTATCTGAACCCGTCTGTTATTCTGGGCTCAACCTGAGATTGGAGGATTATTGATCCAGAGATGGCGCCGTGACATCATGTGGTATGACGTGACCTCCTGCTGTGGGTGGTGTTGGTTGGTGATCATGCTGGAGGATCTGAGGTCTGATCAGGGGAAGATGGAGGTCATCCTTGTGTTCCTCTGCACCCATAATCCCTCGCTGTCATAGGGGGCGGGGCTTCACTGAGCCACAGAGGCTTTAATTTTAAGCTAATGCCGCCGCTGGCAAATCCTGCTCCACGTGCCGACGGATTATACCAGAACAACAGAGACGGATCTGTTCCTGATACCGCGGAGAAGGAATATATCCCATAATTTATTAGAAGGCAGCATGACGAGTCAGCAGACACTGGGAAGGAATGATGGAATGATGTCGTTTCCAAAGATGGTCATGTCAGTGGCGAGGTGATGAGGTCACTCGACAAAACACCAGGCGTGAGCCCAGGGCCTCAAGCGCTGTCGCCGTGACAACGATTCAGCAGAAAATGGTAACATTCTGTCGTTCCCATGGCAACGGCCAAAACAAAAAACTTTTTAACCCGGATTCCAGAGTTGAATCCTCGGAAAGATTGTTTCCGTGTTTGTCTCCCCTTCAGGCGCTCGCCATTATCTGCCTGAGAGACAAAAACCAGACAAAGCCTGAACCCGCCCCCCAACCCGATGATGTCATAGATGTTTTTTCTTACAGCGTTTGTGTTTTTAGACGCCTGCCTCTGTTGGCTGCAGATGAAAATAAATCCTCATATTAAGTGTTTATCCGATGGTCGAACGGACAGCGATGATGTTTCAGCGGATTTTTTTACGATATTTGATACTAATTTTATTTTAAAATATTATTTATTGATCATAAATATAAAATCATAAATATTGACCTATGATCTTAAAACGTTTTATTAGTTTACGAATGAATGTATAAGATGAAGTACCCCTCCGACAAAATGTCTGAACGTTCAAATAATAAAATACTGTGTACGGAAGCCCATTAATGCCCAAAATAAAAAACTTCGTACAAGATAATATAACAACTTAATATCGCAGAACATTAATATTTGAAAAAAATAATGATGCTGTAGAGGTTCCGCATAACGAGATAATATCAAAATAATGATGTGATATCACAACTATGTTGACTTGACATCCAAAAAATATTGACTTACTTCCTCAAAATAACGACTTAAAATATAAAATGTAATGACAATATACCAACGCATATTAATGAATATTTCAAAAGTAGTAATAAGATCTCAAAAATAATAACTTTTATATACAATGACCAAAATAATTGCATACCGTTTCAAAATAATGAATTCATTAATGATGATGTCATCAGAGGATGGACCAATCAGGTGACGGTTCTGTGTCTGTTTCAGGTGAGCTGCTGTCTCAGCCGCGTCCTGAAGGTCTGACCGAGATCATCTGCCCCAGGAACGGATCGGAAAGGGTCAACGTGGCGTTGGTGTACCCGCCTAATCCCACCGCCATCAGCCCCTGTCCCAAATAAAGTGAGGGATGAGCCCCACTCATCTCGCTGCATCACCCGCTAGCCCCGCCCCCTCCGCCTTCATGCTTGCCACCTGTCTCTGCTCCGCCTTCTTCAGCCTTCTTCGCGCCACATTACGAGCAAGTCTGGCGCCATAAATCCAGTCAGGTGATCTATTGGATATCTGTTAATGACGGTTTCCTGTTCCAGGTGGTTCCTGTTTTCTGGCATCCCATCATGCATCAGTAAACTCCCTGAAGAGCACAACCTCCCCCTCGACATCGTGGTGCCCAGAGAACCCTGAATGCAGCACAAGGACACACTGCCTATGTTTGTCTAAAGTCCCACGCTCACAGCCCTACAGCCAACAGGTGGTTAGTTTAGCTTAGCATAGAGATAGCATGGCTCAATCAGATTAGAAGGAACTCCACACAGAAGCTTAAGTCACATGACAAATAATTGAAATATTTAAAGGCTGATTCATAAATATGCATCAGGGTATTCTGGCACTATATAACTTGTAGCGAGGGGCAAAAGGTTAGCAAGTGGCTAATAACTAGCAGCGAAGCCAGTGGCTAATAACTATCGGCTAAGCCAGTGGCATTTAGCTAAAATGTTAGTCAGTGGCTTAAAGCTAGCAGCTTTAGCTAGCTGGTTCACTCTGACCCCAATGTGAATGGATTTATTAGATCTGGTGGTCTTGGATGTTTGTGTTTAGCCCTGCTAAGCTAGTCAGTCGCTACATAACGCTGCAGCATCTAACAGTCTTCCTGTATAGACTCATGAACTGTGATGCCACGGGCGCCGGCTCCGCCCCCCTCTGATAATGACCTTATATCAACCAATGAGAGATGGCCGTAGTCACGCGGCCCCAGATGTTTGTGATGTAAATAATATCTTTATTTTTCTACATGACTCCAAACTCTGACTTTGTTTACGGTGGAATTATTGTGCATGTGAGCGTGTGCACGTGGGTTTTCTATGTAGCTGGTTTCAACATAAAAATACCAAATAAAGTCACGCCTGCTTCATGAGCTGCCGCCGTCTTCTTCTGTGGTTCTCCTGCGGAGGATGGACTGAGGTCGGTGACCTATGACCCTGAGGTTAGAAATGTTTAACGTAGGACCGCCGGCATGTCGTAAGCATCACATCTGCTGTTGCCATGGCAACCGATGAGGTCATCGGTTGCTTCTCTAAGGCTAAATAATAAAAGAGTTTCTACAAAGATGATGTCTGTCATCAAGATGGTAGACCTCCTCACCTGAACACCAGCATCAATGAGGGTGAATGACTTTTAACTCCCTTACACTCTTTGGGTCTCTGATGACATCATCACAGTGGACCTGCAGCTGATCCAGGAACATCTAGAAGTTCACCAGAGGACTTCCTACGCAGACGTCATGTGACGACCAGCTCCTGTGTGGCTTCTTTAAACATGACCGACCACCAGGATGGAAGCTGGTTGACTTTTCTTTTTTTTTTATGCTTTATCATTAAAAGTCATTAAAAATGAAAAACATTTTCAATTTGAAAAAGAAGACGAAAATGAAAAGAAAATAATTAAAAGGACATACAACAAACATTATATAATAAAGATATATATAGATAATTAAAAAAATAGAGAAAAAAACATCCATGATCTTGATTTTAGTTCATAAATTCAGGGTCTATTCATTTATTAAAAAGGGCATATTTCATTATTTTTCTATTTCAGATTTTGTGTTTCTATATTTCAGGGATTGACAGTAAAAATTAGATTGATTCTAAAAAACATTGAATATCTGTGAGGTCTTCATGAATTGAACTTTTGTGTATGTAAACTGGTGATCTTTCATTAAGATAATTTCATTAACAGATAAATTTGCATGTTTATCTTTATTTACCTTAAAATCCACACGAGATGGAAGCAATAAAAAATTAAATGAGCAAATGTGTCTCTCAAAATTCACTGGACAGACATAATATAAGGTATAATCTTAGAATTCTGTTTTTCTAATCTTAGTGCTTCATGGCTCTTAAATCCAGAAAGAAAACAAGTTTTTATTTTATTTTACAACAAACACTTTCCCATACATATCTACACATTTACATTTTACATTTACACATTTTTTGATTAGTTCAATGAAGGGGGATCGCTTGAATAACGCAGGGGATTGGGGGCTTTTCAGGGATGTACCCTTGTTGTGGAACAGTTTAGGCTTAGTTCCACAGTGGATGCTGGTGCATCTGTGACATTCTGCTGCTAGAATTCAATCATCAATCTGTAGGATATTCCACAATCTTCCTCTGGGTAAAATTGAATGCAGATCCGTACGGTGGCCCGACAGGACCAAACGCGCTGCATCCATCAATTTTGTCAACACACGCACTCTGCATAAACCACAACACATTTAGAAAAACGATCTGCATAAAACCAGAAGACAACGGAAGTGTTTACGGAGGACACTCATAAGGGATGCATCCCCGGAGGCGCTTTTTCCTCGCTTCATTTAGTGAATAAAACAGATATAATGCACAAACGTGTAACGACATATTGATTACAAGTGGTAGCTTCCCTTAACTTCCGGGTCATTAAGTCATACAACTCTTTGTCGGTGGACGGTTCTCCGTCTGTCCAGCAGGGAGCAGTGATCCTCCTCCTGTCCAGCAGGGGGCGGTTGTGTTAAACCGGTAGAAGAAGAGAATCTGTTTCCGGTTCTTTCTCTTCCTTCGCGGCCTCAGAGGTATGAGATGAATCCTTCCCTTCTCGGAGAAACAATCTGAGTGTAATCTGTGTGAATCTGCTCCATCCTCTTCTCTAAGACCATGGCTCTGCTGGAGGAGGACTAAAATTACCAGATGATGTTATATTAATGTTTTTGGGGTCTGGACTGCAGTTTAATTTGATGTTATTTGAGTAGCCGGTTTGGGCTGAATCGTCTGTCGTCCGCCATGTTGTTAGCATCCGCTGAATTAAACTGTTAGCAGTACAGGGTTAAGGCCCTAACCCTAAACCCTTTTTTAATTATCCTGGTTGTTCTCCTCGGACTCCTGGTTTAAGACGGTTTCTGGTGTTTTAAACTAACAATTGAAGAAACAATTCTCTCAAAGCCAATTAGATCCAGTTAGCTGGAGCTAATGCTAACCCATAGCAGAAGTGGGTCCGTTGGTCTTATGATTTAACTCAACGTATTCTCTAATGTTTTTGTTCCAGGTTACTCAAAATGGTCCGCTACTCTCTCGACCCCGAGAACCCGACTAAATGTAAGTAAGTGTGTGGTCCGAGTCAGTCGGCATGCCATGTTCGCTGTGATGACATCTTAGGACACCTTTGGATTTATGATGAAAATAACTTGATTGATGACTGAGCGAGAACGGGTTTGGGTTTACCTTGAACCTGGGTCAGAGTTTAGTCAGTCTTAATAAATTTGGATCAGGGTGTAACACTGTCCCTACTTTCTTTCAGCATGTAAGTCGAGGGGCTCTAATCTTCGGGTGCACTTCAAGGTAAGACATGCTTCTGAGTGAAATAGATATTTATGTAAATGTAAAACCTCCATTAATCCTTTATTAAATAATATGAACTGAGATTAATTGAACATTGAATAATAAGTAATTCCATGTGTCTTAAAGTCTAAACGATGAGAACATTTGACAGTAAGATTCTGTTAAAATTTGTTTGAAGAATGTTAACTTCTGAAAATTAAACTGTCCAGTATAACTACTACTAGACGCTGCTATGATGACAATCTTAGGACACCTTTGGATTCCTAATGAAACTAACTTCAAGTCTGAGCAGCGTCTGTAGATGGTAGGAAGTCACTGTAGTTCCTAAAGAAAATTGGACTGGGTTCCCACTTGGTTGATATATTTTTAGAGCGCTATCTACGTCTTAGATTTTCTGAATCATAAAAGTGAAGACAGGATTTGGAAATCATACTGCTGTTTGGTTAATCGTCCATCGTGTCACCTGGACGGCGTGTTCCACCGGACATTTGTAAAACATCTGAAGGGTCGTAAAATCTGAATTTCATAATGAGTTTTAGTCTTTGAAAAGACTCAAATATGTGACGGTACCGTGTTTACAGACTTAAATATTTTGATGTAATGCAACTCAATTAAGGCTATGGCTGCTTTTCAGAGTAGGATCTTTTTCGATTGCTTGTAAGCTCACTGTGTAGAAACACAGTTCAATTAATTAGTAAGTAATTGGTGTCCCAATATTTCTTATCTGATGTACAAGTTTGATAAAAAGTTTAGCTTGTTTCCACAATTTTTGTTGTCATGTTAACGAAACACCAAACCGGAGCAGCTTTACGTTGTAATGTGGAAACGGCGCCGATGTCTTCATTGATTGATAGCACATCCTCATCCCCCGCGATGGCTGACGTTAGCTTAGCAGTCATTATCCGACGCAGTCTCTGATATCCCCTGTTAGTCTCTCGGTTCCTGATGGTCAGTGGATTCTTGTTTTCTCCCATCAGAACACCCGGGAGACAGCTCAGGCCATCAAAGGCATGCACATCCGCAAGGCCAACAAGTACCTGAGGGATGTTGTCGTCAAGCACCAGTGTGTCCCGTTCCGTCGCTACAATGGCGGCGTTGGCAGGTGTGCACAGGTGAGCAGAGGATGGGATCAGGGGCGGGTTCAGAAGCTGCTATGATGACCATCTTAGGACACCTTTGGATTCAGGATGAAACTAACTTTTTTAAGTCTGAGCAGCGTGGTCGAGGCGTCTGCAGATGGCGGGACGCAACTCTGGTCCTGGTACTAAACGCTGGTTGTGTTTTTCAGGCCAAACAGTTCGGCTGGACTCAAGGCCGCTGGCCCAAGAAGAGCGCCGAGTTCCTGCTGCACATGCTGAAGAACGCAGAGAGCAATGCTGAGCTCAAGGTTGGTCCTAAAAGCTGCGGGCAACGGGTCAGAATTGACCGACACTTAATGTTATGAACTCAAAAGATCTGTCTAACATCTTGGGGTGCCTGAGAGAATAAATGTATCTAATAACCACAACAATTATTCGTGCATAATTACTGACGCTGAAAGTCGTGAGGTCAGAACCGCCTTAGCTCATGAGAGGGACATTCTGGAGCAGCTGATGGTGCTGCCTAGCCACAGTAAAAACTCTAGACCTTCGGGTCATGAGCGGTACCAGGTTGCAAAGATTAAGTCAAAAACTATTGACAACATGGCGCTCGCTACAGCTAGCCGCCATGTTTAGCAGCTGCTGTGATGACTTCTTAGGACACCTTTGGATTCAGGATGAAACCAACTTTTAAGTCTGAGCAGCGCCTATAGATGGCAGGAAGTCTTCTGCAATAATTGTTTTATTTGTTGATGCCAACAAATACAAATTCTATTTATTAATGCAGTAATGAAAGCTTGATAGTAGTTGAACCATGCTTACAATCATCAAAATAAGCCCCACCCACTGATCTTTGATTTTATGTCTCACTGTTCAATATGACCAAAACATTGTGATGGTGTGTCTGTACAACCCTGCCATAATATTATAACCACTGATAGAAGTTAATCTAACTTGTGGAAATCCTGCATGTGTCTCTGAGGCGTTGTGAATGTTGATCATAACAAACATATTATTGAGCACAGTGTTTTTGCTCTCCTTAACTTATTGTCTGCTCATTTTTGCGATCCTTTAGGGTCTGGACGTGGACTCTCTGGTCATCGAGCACATCCAGGTCAACAAAGCTCCCAAGATGAGGCGACGCACCTACCGTGCCCACGGCCGCATCAACCCTTACATGAGCTCGCCGTGCCACATCGAGATGATCTTGACGGAGAAGGAGCAGATCGTCCCCAAACCAGAGGAGGAGGTCGCCCAGAAGAAGAAGGTAGGAGAGAGGACCCTCGCCGTGACATCATGGTGCCGCAGTGACGGTTTGATTGGCGGCTCATTAACTGTGTGTTTGTCCCGCAGGTCTCTCAGAAGAAGCTCAAGAAGCAGAAACTGATGTCGCGGGAGTAAGACCAATAAACCGTTGTTGAACTCATGCTCCGACTCCTGCTCTTCCTTCTCTGTAGCCGTGGTTACGTCAGCGACAGCTGCTAAAAGATAGTTAATACCTGCAGCTGTTGAACCGTCACCAGGACACCACCTACAATTCCATCAGAGATTCTCATGTTTGTTTGTAAACAAAACATTTGTTAATAAACTATTGTTCAAACATCTCATCCCTCAAGCGCTGTTTCATGACAGCAATGTAACGGTTTCCAAGGCTACCGTGTTCGTTCAACAAGACTGTAGTTTTCAGAAAGATGGCAGGACCTGGATATTTATTTATTCCTGGGGTTCATATGGTAAGGTTTTTTTCCATGGTTACCGGGTGAACATTGTCTAAGGTGGTTAAACCGATGAGTTCACCAAACTGATCACCTCGTCACAGAATTATTGATCGTTACTTACACTGACAAATTATATTTCTCATACGATTCTGCTCATAAACTTCCATCAGGTATTGTAGTACCAACATAAAACAATCATATGCAAGCATGCCTATCTTTATAATTCTACCACAAATCGTGTTGATCTTATGGGATGTGAAAAATAAGACTGACATATTAATCATAAACATTTATTTAGACTTTTAAAGAGTGAATATATTTACCCATTATGGTAACTACAAACATCATTTGGGATATTTTCTTTTCTATACATTACATATCAACCAAATCTGATTAATATTAGTGTTTAAGAACAAAATTGATTAAATAAATTGCTCATAAGTTCATTCCGGCATCACCAAACAACAGAAGTGGGATCCGGTGCTATGTATTAGCGTAACACACACCGGTGACGTCACTGAGTCATGTGACTGATTTAACGCTGCTGGGGTGGACAGGAAACTACAGTTAGGGTTGAATTCATCGCGGCGTGTGGAGTAAACTGGGATAATATCGCTATTTCATTTCTTTATGTATCTCATACCAAACCTGAATTGTATTTTTCATAAAGGGATTCTGCTTTATTTGTTTATTTGGTTCCTTTAGCTGAATATAAATATGAGCTGAGAGGCAAAGGGGATGTAATAAATCTAATGGTGTTCTGGTGAAAACCAGCAGGAGGCAGAGAGTTGAGCTGCTCAATAATACCACTGAAGGTTTGGAAGTCTTAATAATAATAATGCATTTAATTTATAACGCACTTTACATCTGGATCAAATCTCAAAGTTCTATAAGGTAAAAGCATCTAAGACCTCCTCTTCCATTATTATGGGAGATTAAGCCTAAACCTACTGATTTATTCTTGTGGTTCTATGTTTTGCAGGTTTATGACCGGAATTGATTTTAGGGGCGGGGCTTCTGGGGTCACATGGTTTCATGGAAACCGATCAGTGGCGTTTCTGTGAAGTCATGTGACCACAGATAGAGGCTGGTCTCCATTGCCTGGTCAGGAGCAGAGAACTCTAGAACCGGCACAGGTAAGAACTCCGACAGCAAACTCAGCTCTGGTCCTGAAGGCTGCAGACCGAATTTATTAAAATCTGGGCTCTGTACATTTTTATTTCCTTAGACACGTTTATTTTGACTTTTTTGATTTTCACGAACTATTTCTCTAACTAAATATATAAAACTGATCATTACGATACGTTATCCAAAATGTTTTCATTTCATCCGCAGATCCTGTAACTATTATACGCGGGCTCCCTCTAGTGGTACGCGGTGGAACATCTGAAATTGCATACATTTACCAAATTAAATAAGATTAATGAAGAAAAAAAACGTATAATCCTATAAAAAATACAATGATGAATGAAATCAAAAAATATATATATATAATCATGAAATAAATTAAATGGGCTTTAAAAATAAGTAAAACTTCTCCTGTACTTTTTTTGTTTAGACGTCCATCAGCCCGCTAGGTAGTCGGGTTGAGGCGCGCGCCAAACCGTTACAAGCTACTAGGCGAGGACAAGAAGACAGTAAACCGAGGAAGCTAAAATTATGAGTGGTTTACTAAAAATGTAATCGTGGCTTTGAACAGGAACTTTTAGGAAGAGAACAAAGTTCCTGTCAGGGGAAGAATATTGTTAGCAGCGTTGTAGAAACTGAAACTGAAGACAGTGAACGCAGCAGCGTCAAACGGCGGAAGACAGTAAGGAGATATGAATCAGGTTACATCACATTTAAAATGTACATTTAGAGGTTCTTAGAGTTTTTATTTTTTATTTTCTCACCTACTCTGTGTGCGTACTGTAAGTGTGTGAAGGTTAGCACCTTGCATTCTAATTATGTGAAAAGTTTAAGTCCCAGTTCCGGTTCGACTCCTTCGCGCTTTGTGTTGTTGTGGCTGACTAACCATAACCATAAATAATATTCTTATTGTGTAGTAGTTAGAAACTACAGGAATGGATAAATTTATTTTTAAACCCATTTAATTTATCTCATGGTTTCGATATTTTCGTCTTCATTCATCATAGTATTATACGTTTTTAAATTAATCTTATTTAATTTGGTAAAAGTAGGCAATTTCAGAGATTCCTCCGCGTACCACTAGAGGGAGCCCGCGTAAAATAATTATAGGCTGTGGGGCAGAAATTACAAAATTTGGATAACGGATCCTAATGATCAGTTTTATATATTTGGTTAAAGGAAAAGTTCGTAAAAACTAAAAAAAAAATAACAGAAATGTCCCCTAATGAGACACGTATCAAAGGAAGTAAAAATGTAAAGAGCCCAATTTTGTTTGGACGGATGACCTTTAACCTTTTAAAGCGCTGGGTCTGTTATATCGGTTAAAGCTATTTCGGGTTTTAAAGTGATGTCATCAAACTCCGCTCCACAGAACCCATCGGCTGCTCCACCCTCAGCATCCTGCGTCACCATGGCAATGTAAGTCAACTCTCACTCACGTCTCCACACCAAGCACCAGCCGCTCCTCTGCCTGAGTGCACAGTGAGAGAGTACTCAGAAAAACGATTTCAGTACATCTGAGTCTTTAAACGTAAAACCCAGGGCTGCCAGTGGACCCACATCTTTGTCTGTTCGCAATATCATGGAGAAAATATGGGATGGATTTGCATGAAATGTTACCTAAAGGAAGGTCTTTGTATACAAAACAGGTGATTACATTTTGGTAACGTTGTGCGTTTCGCAGCGTATCAAAAGTAAATTAAATCCTAAGCTGTTTGTTGTTGTGACATCACAACGTGGCTTTCTAGAAACTGCCTCCATTTTTAGATGCATTTGTTCATTTGATTCCTTTGATGTACCTTTGGGGGTGGAACTTCGGGCTCAGTGGGTTGAACAGAGATGCTGAAGTGGAAGAGAGACTCAGAGAATTTGTTGGAGTTGTCGTTAGATTCAGAGGCTAGCAGTAATTTAGATATTAATGGAGGGTTCTGCATGAATGGTTCCTAAACCTTCGGTTCTGTTGGGCATCGTTCCTTTGATGTTTTATACTGGAGCGGAACAGGAAATGACACAACAATGTCTGTTTAAGAGAGGAAGAATTAAAGTAGGTTCAGAGTTTTAAATATGAGTTTTCGCTGCTTTTAAAATTAAATTAAAACTTTTCCGCACAAGTCGTTTGTTCCCAAAGAATTCTGGGAAGGTTTGAAGGACTTCCAATACGAGCCTTTCAGGTGAGCATGCTGTGAACTGTGGTCCGCTAGAATGGTGGTGGTCAGGCGATGATGTCATCACTGTGACAGGCTTACCAGCAAATCGAGGAATTTATGATTATTTGTTTTTACCTTTTACAGGAAGACGGCGTCTAAATACGATGACATAAACTTCAAAGCTCTGATCCATTCTGGATCCCCAACCGTCTACCAGTGGACGGCGAGGACGGCGTATAGCGGACGCCTGAAGACGATGACCCTCGGAACAAAAGATCCTGCAAAGACCAACAAGACCATCTTACTGGTAGGAGAAACAGGGACAGGAAAATCCACCCTAGTCAACGCTCTGGTCAACTACGCAGTGGGCGTGGCCTGGGAGGACGACGTCTGGTTCCAGATCGTAGACGACGAGAAGCGACACCAGTCAGGGAGCCAGAAATCAGAGGTGGTCCAGTACCAGATCTTTGGTTTTGAAGGAGAACCTCTGCCCTTCTCACTGACCATCATTGATACTCCTGGATACGGGGACACCAGAGGGGTCCAGCGCGATGACATCATCAGAGAAAGTCTGTTAGATCTGTTCCGCTCGGATGATGGCGTCAATGAGATCAGCGTCGTGGGTCTGGTTCTGAAGGCGTCTGAGAGCCGACTGAGTGACCGGCTGAGGTACATCTTGGATTCAGCGCTGTCTCTGTTTGGAAAAGACCTTGAGGAGAACATCGTGGTCCTCGTCACGCACTCAGATGGTCTGACCCCTAAAAGTGCCCTGAATGCCCTTGATGCTGCCAACGTAAAGAGCGCCAGAAACCATAAGAACCAGCCGGTCCACTTCCTGTTTGATAACTGTCAGCAAGACGATAGGACGGAGGAACCAGAAGACCTTCAGCGTGCAGAAAGAATAACGACCAGAGGACTGAAGCAGTTCATGGACTTCCTGAGAAGAACTGAACCTCAGACGACGAAAACGACGTTGGAGGTCCTGAATGAGAGAATCAGACTGAACACCTGCATCCAGAACCTTCAGGAGAAGGTTCGACTGATGGAACCTCAACAGAAGGAGATCCAACAGGTCCAGGCGTCCGTGAAAAAATCTGAGGACAAGATGAATGAGAACCAGGTGTTTGTTGAAGAAGTCGACAAGGTCTACAAGAGCAAAGAAACTCTGAGAGGAAGAGCAACCTGCTGCATGATCTGTGAGGAGAACTGCCACTACCCAGGATGCACTGTGGCCCTGCACCCAGAATGCTGTGAGGTCATCAGGGTTGGATTCTGCACCGTTTGTAAGGGGAGGTGTCATGTGCAGTACCACGTGAAGGAGAACTGGAGATTTGTGGAAAAGATCAGGAAAGTTCCGAGGACCAACGAAGACATGAAGATGAAGTATGAGAAGAACAAGTCAAAATGTCAGAGAAAGCTGCGCCTTCTAGAAGATCTACAGAAGAACCTGGAGGAGCCTCAGGGACACTTAGACCAGTATCTGGAGGAGGCTTTCCAGCATGTGGTAACCCTGGACCAGATCGCCCTGAACCCGGACTCCCTTTCCACTTGGGTCCACCTGGACGTCATGATGGAGAAGATGGAGGAGAAAGGAGACGCAGAGAAGGTCCAGAAACTGAAGGAGATGAAACGTAGAGTGGATGAAGACAGAGGGATCAGAGTAGGACTGATGTACATGTCCACTTAGCCAGACGAAGAACTGCATGAATCTGGACCACTGTGTGTGATGATGATGTCATAACCACATGATGATGATGTCATGTCCACATGATGATGTCACAACCTGATGATGATGTCATGTCCACATGATGATGTCAGAACCACATGATGTTGATATCATAACCACGCAATGATTATGTCAGAACCACATTAAATAATTCATTTGTAATATCACATATTTTTCCTGTCTGATGATGTCGTCATACAAACTGTGTCCAACTTCCTGTTGCTCGCTGATTGGCTCCATATCGGAAGTCAGATACAATTTCGTTGAATTTATTCTGTTAATGATTGACAGATGTGCTTCACATTGAGCTCAGTCAGGGGCTAGAATATTAGAATGCTAGCAGTGACAGGAGCTAAACGCTGTACAGTCCAGGTTCACACAGGGAAACAGTCCAGGTTCACAAAGTGAAATAGTCCTCGGTCTCTTCTCTGTGTCTCCAGCTTCCTGTCTGATTTCCTTTCTGATTTCTGGACGGCCTGCCTGTTCCTCTACAGGTATTGTGGACTGTGCTGGATGTTGGTGCTCCTGGTGAGCAGGAACATCTCCAGGATCAAATCACCCAAACATGGGCGGATCATCTCCGAGAGTAAACTCCTCCATTCTGGATCTCCTTCCATCTACCAGCTCAGAGCCGAGGAGGAGACCACCGGGTCTTTCAGGAGAATCACTCTGGGTCCAAACAGTCCGAGAGGGACCAACAAGACCATATTACTGGTAGGAGAAACAGGGACAGGAAAATCCACCCTAGTCAACGCTCTGGTCAACTATGCAGTGGGCGTGGCCTGGAAGGACAACGTCTGGTTCCAGATCGTAGACGACGAGAAGAGACACCAGTCAGAGAGCCAGACGTCAGAGGTGGTCCAGTACCGGATCTTTGGTTTTGAAGGAGAACCTCTGCCCTTCTCACTGACCATCATTGATACTCCTGGATACGGGGACACCAGAGGGGTCCATAACGATGACATCATCAGAGAAAGTCTGTTAGATCTGTTTCGCTCAGATGATGGCGTCCATGAGATCAGCGCCGTGGGTCTGGTTCTGAAGGCGTCTGAGAACCGACTGACTGACCGTCTGAGGTACATTTTGGATTCCGTGATGTCTCTGTTTGGAAAAAACCTGGAGAAAAACATCGTGGTCCTCGTCACGCACTCAGATGTTCTGACACCCAAAAATGCCCTGAAGGCCCTTGATGCTGCAAACGTAAAGAGCGCCAGAAACCATAAGAATCAGCCGGTCCACTTCCTGTTTGATAACTGTCAACATGACGACAGGACGGAGGAGCCAGAAGACCTTCAGCGTGTAGAAAGAATAACGACCAGAGGACTGAAGCAGTTCATGGACTTCTTGATAAGAGCTGAACCTCAGACGACGAAGACGACCTTGGAGGTCCAGAAGGAGCGAATCGGACTGAACACCTGCATGCAGAACCTTCAGAAGAAGGTCAAAGACCAGGATCTGGAGAAAGCCTTCCTACATGTGGTCACTCTGGACCAGATTGCCCTGAACGCAGACTCCCTGTCCACTCTGGTCCACCTGGACTTCCTGATGAAGAAGATGGAGGAGAAAGGAAACACTGAGAAGGTCCAGAAGCTGAAGAAGTTTAAAGATCGAATGGAGCAGGGGACTAGAAGAGGTCTCTGGTACGGGGTCAGTTAACCACCACCAGTACCCGTCTCAATCTTCTGGATCCTGAAGACCTCTGAACTGTAGTTATTGATCCTCAGCTTCTCAAAATGTGTGGAATGTTATCTGTTGTCTGTCCAGACCTCAGCTTCATGATAGTTCTTCAAAATGAATAAAAGTCCTTAACAGTGTTTTTCTTGTTTCCTGTTGCCATGGTGACAGTTATCTGCCAGGCATGATGATGATGATGATGATGATGATGTCATAAACACAAGTAACTGGAGCTCATATCTGTGCTGTGCTAATTCACCAATGCGAAGTCATGATTGAACCTGTGAAAAAACGGCATCATCACGCCGGGTCAGTAAGAGTAAGACTTTATGGTTATTTTGAGACTACTTGAGTACTTAAGAAGTATTTTAGTTGGTTCTTATCGGGTTTCTGCTCGTCCTTAGCCGATTCCTGTCTAAAACAGACATCCTGGATCCAAACCAGGTTCTGGATGAGAAGTCCTCTCCCCAGGACCCACCTTTACGCAGCATGTGATCACATGACCTCTTGGTCTCATTATGGAAGGAAATAAATCTCTTACTTTTAACTTAGACTATTTTTCTAAAGGTAACTAATATAAGTATTTCAGATTAAATGGCAACAAGAAGCGACATGTTTACGCTTAAGATGATTAATTTTGGAGTATCTGTTACTCCTACCTAACGGAGGGTGGAAGTGGATTCTCCCTGATGACATCACCAGATTTGAAGGATCCAATTGGGTGGATCCACATGGAGGGTGTTGAGTAATGAAGTCTTTGCTGATGGTGTGGGAGGAGATCCACGGAGCTTAAAGTCTGTCATTGGTAAAGAATCAAGTCCACATCAGCTGGAGAAAGAATTTCCTGTTGAGGGCCTGGAACCGAGCAGACAAGTCAGAGCAGAGATCTGACTGGAGGTTTAATCAGCCAGCTCGCATCAGATGTTCCTGACTCTACCTTAGAGCCAGAACATTATGACCATATGAGGTTCTCCACCAGGCTAACATGAGTGTTAGCTTTTCCTACAGGCTAACAGGGGTGTTAGTGTATCCAGCACATTAACAAGCATGTTAGCTTCTCCGGTGTTCTAACATGAGTATTAAATTATCCTGCCAGCTAACATCAGTTTTAGCTTTTCCTACAGGCTAACAGGAGTATTACCTTCCCCAGCAGGCTAACATCAGTGATAGCTTCTTCAGCAAGCTAACATTAGTGTTAACTTCTCCGGCATGCTAACATCAGTGTTAGCGTCACCAAGAGGCTAACATTAGTGTTAACTTCAGCAGCATAACATCAACGTCGTCGTTAGCCTTTTTTATTAGGTAGTATTAGCATCTCTGCTAGGTAAAAGTAACTGAAATAAAACAGTGTTAAAAAATAACAATACATAATAATAAAAATGACAGCAAAAATATTAATTACTAATAACAATACTGGTCTGTACTGAGAACAGTGAAGGCAGCAGCCGCAGATGAAACGTTCAGGGCGTGCTGGGATAAACCAGCCTTCTTCCATCTATTGGCATCAACTGTTGATTGACGGATGCACCGGCGTTCTTTGACAGGACCGTCTTTCTACGTGTGATTAGACCAAAGCACGCTTGGAGGGTTAAAGAATTTGTTTTCGTAACATTTTTGCTTTGTTCTCCGGTTGTCATCACGGCGATGATGTTTGGGTGGAGCGGCGTTTCTCCAGGCGATTTTCATACCTGCAGAGGGAGTGGAATGGGCGTGGCCTAGTGAACAACACACAGGCGTTGGGTGAGAGTCCAGACGATCTTAGGAGGACGGTGTGACCGGGAGCAGGATGGCGGAGGATAATTCCTTATACTCCCAGGTAAACGCTTATCTCTCCCTCTGAGGTCAGAGGTCAGTATTCGTGCTGCCACGTGCCGTCAGCGTGTTCCTTCACACGGCGTTCCTGATAAGGTGAGCGCTCTCCGTGGAGAAGGACCGGGAGGAGAGCTGGAGCAGAGGAATTTACTGACAAGTAAAAACCACGGCAGACGAAAACGCTCGCTGTCGCCACGACAACGAGCCATGACGTCACAATGACGACGCCTCTGCTCTATGTGAAAAGGAAAGCAATACCAGAGAGCTTCAACAATTTTTTTTATTATTTTCAGGGAAAAAAACATCTGATACAAATCAGATATTTAATACATTATTTATTTTTAAAACTTTTTTATTGACCATCCCATAATACCACTACCTGATGACATCATTATGGGGACTTAGAACCAGATGCTATGGATTATCCTGTTGGAGAAGCTAAAACTGTTAGCCTATTGAAGAAGCTACCACCACTGTTAACCTGTTTGAAACGCTACCACCGTTAGCTTGTCGGAGAAGCTTACACTGACGTTAGCCTGTTGGAGAAGCTAACACTGTTAGCCTGTCGGAGAAACTAACACCGGTGTTAGCCTATTGGAGAAGCTAACAGTATTATTATCCAGGTGAAGAAGATGACACTATTGTTAACCTGTTGGAGATGCTAACACTGTTGTTAGCCTTTTGGAGAAATTAACAGTTATTCTGTTGGAGAAGCTAATGCTGTTTGCCTGTTTTAGAAGATAACACTAATGTATACCTGTTGGAGAAGAAACGCGACTTTTAGCCTGTTGAGAGGCTAACACTGATTTTAGCCTGTTGGAGAATCTAACACGAATATTAGCCCGTTGGATAAGCTCACACTAATAGACTCTTGAGAAGCTAACGCTGGTGTTAACCTGTTGAAGACGATAACACTATTATTATCTTCTTGGAGAAGCTAACACGGTTAGTGCGTTGGAAAAGCTAATGCTGTTAGCCTGTTGAGAAGCTAATGCTGTTAGCCCTGAGTCGTATGTATATGGGTACTTATAAAAATGTGCCTTCTTCTCTGCTTTTGGCCATTTGAGGAGCTGGCGTGTGGCCGGGATAACCAAGCATATTTGAGACTGTCGGCGTGAATCATAACAGTGAACGTCGCTATCGCCTTGGTGACATCACCGAATGAGCCGCGCGTTCTCTTGTGGATGAAGGCACTTTTAAATCCACGTGTGGACGTGATTACTATCCTTAAGGAGAGGAGAAAAAATCTCCATTTGTAATAATCCCTGTATTCGTGTGGACTTGGCCTGAGTCTGAAGGTAAACCTGGTGTGAGGTGTTTGTGGGGGCGGGGCCTATTTCCAGAGCTGACTCTACAGAACACACATTTTCACATAATTGATTTTGAAAAAATTTATTAGCGTGCCATTTCCTGTCCTTCCCCCAGCCGGCATCGGACCATCTGCGGTCTGCCCCCCTCCTTTTGAGCAACTGTTTATCCGCTAGGGGGGTCTGGGTCCGACTACTTCCTGGATTTAGGATCCGTTTCATGTCCGAGACAGGAAACTAGGGATCAGTATACTTCCTGAAGGATAAGACACCTGTCCGCCCCGGAGACCCGGTCCCTCCTGATCCACCGGGTTCCATCAGATTCTACCAGGTTCTACTGGCTCTGATGGGCTCTATCGGGAGCAGAGCGCGGCTTGTTGTCGGTTAACTTCCGGAAGATGTCGGTGACCGAGCTGTTTTCTCAGGTGAGTCGGTTTTACCTGGACCCGTCACAGGTGGCCAGCATCGGGATCGGGACTACTTCAGGACCGAGTCAGACTTTAACATCCACATCCCGGTCTCTGACCTTTATCACTGAGCAGAACTAGTCGGTATTTACTTACTAACGGAACTTCGGAGATGTCCCTGTTGGATCGGGATCTCGTTAACCGCGCGTGCCAAAGTCTAAAAAACACCGATTTCCTGGATCCATGGTGGAACATATGTAAGCCGAACGACCCAAACCTCGGATCAGAGTCCTGCGTTAGAATCCCTGTCTAGACAATCCGCCACAAAATCCCCGACACTTGAATTAATAGATTTCTTATCGGAGTTAGGCGCGAGGCGGACCGGACAGTCCAGCAGGTGTGTCCGGATTCCTGAGGGTCGAAGCGGAGCCTATGATTGAGGTTTTTAGACTCCGTTAAATGGGTCTCACCTGGTTTTTACTTAAATCTGAGCTGACGCAAAAAGTTGTTTTGTTGATTTTGGCGTCTTTGCAGAAAGAAATTACCAATTTTCAACTCTTTTTACTTGTGTCAAAACTGAGAAATTATTAATTAATTACTTCCTCAGATTTAATGACATAGTGGCATTTTTGTTGGACTGTTCACATCAATCACCATTAACTAAATAATAATAAATATTAATAAGTTAGCGTCCGCAGTAAATACGAGCTTACTTACATTGTTCAGGTTAAGATTTTCAAATTTCTAATTTACGACCTAACGTGACTAATGCGAAAATTCACAGCTTTACGGCTTTTGTATCGCACGTTTCACATTACCCGGTATCTCCTGGTGCAAATTAGCGTCTACTAGCGGCTTTGCGTTGGCTTTGTTTGTATTTGTGGCGAGCGAAAGAAGAAAATAAAAGCCACTGTAGGAAATTTTGCGTTTACACGCGTCAGTGGAAACTGTCCACAAGCACCCGGAAACATTAACAACAAACCAAAGAGGAAGAAGAGTGACATAGTAGCATCGGATTAACATCCTGCTAAAATCAAAATTATGCTAACATCATAGGGGGGAAGTAACTAAGTACTAATACTCATTAACTGTACCTCAGCAGAGGGTTAGGGTTGTTACAATGCTAACATGTACCGCTAATATCAGGACAATAATAACATGTGCTGCTAATATAAGGACGACGCTAACGTTGCACCGCAGATATAACACATGACATCACGGTTAGAGTGGGTGACATCACTTTCAGAATTGGTGACATCACGGTTAGACAGGGTGACATCACGGTAATAATTGGTGACATCATTGGTTCATTCGAGTGGCTGACATAATGGTTGGAGTCATCATAGTTTTAAAGGGTGACATCATGGTACTTGGGCTGTTGATGACAGCGCTCCTCTGGAGATAAAAGTACTTCCTCCACATCATCAAGGAGAACCACTAGTTCCTCTCCGCTATCAGTCTAATAATTCCGCCTCCATCTGTTTGCTGCGGTTTATAATGAAACTGAGTTCCTGCTCGAGGTTCTGGTTCTGGAGGACCAGTTTCCAGTTAAACCAGTCAGCCATTTTTAGAACCGACCCTTTTGAAACTGTGAATCTGATTGATATCTTTGTGCCGATCACTCGATTTGTAGAACAGGACACAGGCGCTTGAACCTTTACACAATCTGTTTTATCCTGATGGTTCCGCTCTGCTCACTGAACGGGTGGAAAGTCCTACACTGGTACTGCCTGTCTGATAAAGTGATGAGGAGTGATGTCATCGCGATGACACGTGAGGTTAGAGACACCTGATTCAGCCGTACGGCGTGTCACCTCAGGGCCAGTGATGTTACACGTTTCTGTCACACATGCAGACTCACCTGTCACCAAACCTGTCTGACTGCTTCTGGCTCTCATACACGGAGCCCCGCCCCCGAAACACCGACTCTCCAATCAGAGCGCGGCACACTGCATTCATATGGACTTCTTTGGGCTGTCTCGCCACTGGGGATCATCTGTTCTCCTCTTGTCCTGTCCTCTGCATCCTCCTCTGTCACACCAGCCAACTGCATGTCCTCTCCTAACACATACAGAAACCTCCTCTTTGCTCCTCCCCTTCTTCTCCTGCCTGCAGCTCCATCTCCAGCATCTTTCTACCAGTAGACCCACTATCCCTCATCTTCACGGGTCCAAACCATCTCAATCTATCCTCTCTGACTTTGTCTCCAGGACGTCTAACCTGGACTGTCCCTCTGATGTCTTCTTTCTATTCCTGTCCATCCTCCGAACATCTTCATCTTTTAGTCAGCGCCACCGTCTCTAAACCTATCGGCAGAGTTGCTCTCACCACCATCTTGACCCGATCTGTCAGCTGGTCCATCACAGCATTGAAAAAAGAATGGGCTCAGAGATGATCCTTGGTGCAGTCCCACCTCCACCTTGAACCCATTGGTCGCTACAACTGCACACCTCACCGCTATTACGCTGCTCTCGTATATATCCCGCGCCAATCTAACATACTTCTCTGTCACGCCAGACTTCCTCATACAACATAATTACAGCATTAGCATAAAAACCTTCGACAAACAGGAAGTGGAGGAAGTTTTGCTTTTTAGGAACTTTTTTTTTTTTTTTTCAAAACTCATGGTAACAATGTAAAATGAGGCAGATTCTGAGGCTAGGATTAGTTGTGCTCTGTACCCCTGGGTGGGGGGCTCCATGCTTGTTTCTGTGGATGTGTACTAAGCTGCCCCTCCCCCACTGACAATATGTTCCCTTGGGTTTGGGGAGCCCCCTCCCCCAAGAGCCATTACCACAAAAACAAACTTTGGAGCATCATTAAGTTCGTGACCCACTTTCACGGTCCTGTGTCACCACATGCCATTACTGTGTGTGTATATATATATATGTCAATTTATATGTATATATGTCGATCTATATGTATGTATGTTGTCCATCTGTGTTTCCTGCTGATGAGCTCCACAGTCACCAGGGTGTCCCAGATAAACAGATGGACAGAATTCTGTAATTGGCTGCCCTGGAACATGAATGAAGAATAACTTTAATTGGCTGCCCTGGAACATGAATGAACAATAACACATGCCAGGTCCACTCTTGGAGATTAGTTTTTTAATTTCAATGAGTTCAACAGAGTTTTTTAACTACCTGGTAAAAAAAAAAAAGGATATATGAATGCAGTTTAACAATAAGAAAAAGTGAGAAAAAGTGTTTAAAATCTTTCAACAGTCTGAGCAGATGTAAAAAAAAAAATAAAAAAAAATCACAAATAGTCACGTTTTATCTATTTATCATTTGCTTGAATCAATACTAAAAAGATTGAAACTTTTATCCAGATTTAATCAGTGTGTCTAATGCTCGCTATATAAATTCTAATAAGATCTGATGAGGCACTTGGTGTGACTTCCTGTCGCCCACTGAGCCATAAAATATGTCCATTAGCTTCCAGATTACCATCTCTAGAACTAGCACATGATGTCTCAACGCTTTCATGTTAGCATTCTGGAGGAAGAATAGAGGGAGTGAGAGAAATTAAAAAAGTGTCAAAATGACCTCAAAAACCTAAACTGGGATTTCATGAAAAACCAGTCCGGATATCAGAAGGTCCATGTAGTCCAGTAGAGTTTGGACCTTGGACTTATAGTCTAGGGTGAATGTAGAATCGTCATATAGCAGTAGGGAAGACTTTTTGTTATGCCATTGTGATATAATGATTCACTAAACACACAGGATCATCCACTAAATTGGAAATGAACTTCGACCTGCGTGAACATGACGGATTAACAGGATGAGGTCATCTGTGAGGAGATAGGCGAGGCGCGCAGACCAGCGTGTGTAGAGACAGTGTTAACAAGTTTCACATGTCCGGCATGTATCGTGTGATCAGTCCACACCAACGGTTGTTAGATTTTAGGGTGGATGATGTCATGGTTACAGTGTGGGACATCGTGGTCAGAGTGGATGACGTAATGGTCAGAGTGGATGACGTAATGGTCAGAGTGGGTGACAACGGTAAAATGTGAAAAAGATATAGGACTAAAAAAAATAAATAAAGGCGTATCCAGTGTTTTAGTGGAGCGGAGGTGCATTCTGGGAATTGTAGTCATCTTTGTTTGTGTTTTGTTCCAGTACACCCGGGTGTGGATCCCGGACCCTGATGAGGTGTGGAGGGCGGCAGAGATCACCAGAAACTACCAGGAGGGAGACAAGGTCCTCCATCTGAGACTGGAGGATGACAAGGTACCAACCACACCTCACTTATTCATCACTTACTGATTACTTATTGATCGTGCATAGATCCTGTACTGACCTTGAACTGATTGGGTCTCGACACTGTATTGATTTTGGATTAACCATGTATTTATCCTGAATTGATTGCACACAGATTGTGTATTGATCTTGAACTGACCATGTCTCGATTGTGTCTTGATCGTGTATTGATCCGCTGTTCCCCCACACGTCTCAGCTCCTTCAGTACCCCGTGGGTCCCAACAGTAATCCCCTTCCTTTCCTGCGTAACCCTGACATTCTGGTGGGGGAGAACGACCTCACCGCCCTCAGTTACCTCCATGAACCCGCCGTCCTCCACAACCTGCGGGTCCGATTCCTGGAATCTAACCACATCTACACGTACTGCGGTGGGTACCCTCCTCGCCATTCTGATGTCACGTGACGTGTTCCGTCGCTGATGGCATGTATCGCTTTCATCACTGACCCGCAGGGATCGTGCTGGTGGCCATCAACCCGTACGAGCAGCTCCAGATCTACGGCGAAGAGGTCATCAACGCCTACAGCGGCCAGAACATGGGCGACATGGACCCTCACATCTTCGCTGTGGCGGAGGAGGCCTACAAGCAGATGGGCAGGTGAGCGGTGAACCCGGGGTGGGATGGACGTGTAAGTCCGTTCTAGCTATCACAGCTAATGTCACAGCTATTGGCTAATGTCAGCTATCATACCTCACATTAGCTGTCTCCAGCTAGTATAGCTTAGTTTGGCTAATGTTAGATATCACAGCTAGCTTTAGCTGTTTCCAGTTATCGTAAATAACGTTGGCTAGTTTGAAGCGATCGTAATTTTCTCCCTATAGGGGTCACCAAAGCGGCTCATCCTATCACAACAACCAACTGCATGTTCTCTTTCACCTCATTGCTAATTTGAAGCTAATTGAAGTAGCTACCTTTAAGCTTTCATAACAATTTTTAGCTAATTTTATGTTTCCTTTGTTATATTTCAACTGTCAAATGCAAAGTTAGCTTTTTTTCAGCCCTCAAAGATATCGTTGGTTACTTTCAGCTATCATAGCTAATGGCTGCTAAATTCAGAAATCATATAAAGATGGCTAACGTTAACTTTCTTTGCTCAAGCTAACTAATATCAGTTATCATAAATAATTTTAGTTAATGTTAGCGATCATTGCTATTATTGTTATTATAATTGATTTACTTTCTGGATTATGTTAGCTTAGCATTTTGAATAGCCTCTGGACACTGCCACCTACTATCTCTTTTGAGAACTTTGTCAATAACATGTCAAATAGCACGCTAAAGCTTTAGTTAGCGTGCTATTTTAGTGTGGATGAGACCAGTGGTCGGTGAAATAATCTGCTGCCCTCTGCTGTAGGGAGTAAAAAGAGAAAGTTGGTCCTGAGGTGAAGGAGACTTGACCCTAACTCCTCTTCCTCTGTGTGAATTACCGTAGAGACGAGAGGAATCAGTCCATTATCGTGAGCGGAGAATCCGGAGCAGGAAAGACGGTGTCCGCAAAGTACGCCATGCGTTTCTTTGCCACGGTGGGCGGCTCAGCTAGTGACGCTAACGTGGAGGACAAGGTGCTGGCCTCCAGCCCCATCATGGAGGTAAAGGTTCTCAGAGCCACCGTGACGGAAGAGGAAACAATATTGATGTTTGAAAGAGGGCCGAACGCAACATTTAGTCACACTCTTCCTCCCTTGAGGCTACCGCTAGCAGCTAGTTAGAGTCCCACCGCATAATTGATGATGCGTGTGAGCAAACTTACGTCAAGTCTATTTTATATTCCAAAAGATTCGGATTTGAGAAGTTTTGTCAAGAAGTTGGTTTTCTTTTATTTTGAACGTGGCGTAAAAGCTAAACAAAAACCTTTTTTTATATTACAATCTGAGGGTAAACCCAGGCCCGCTCCGCTGTCGGACGCTGCTTTAGCTCCTCCCACGACGGCCACAAGACTAGAAAAACATTCGGAGGCTCTGGTCACGTGATGTTCGCTGACGTTGCCGCCGTTTCTCCTTCAGGCGATCGGGAACGCTAAAACCACGCGGAACGACAACAGCAGCCGCTTTGGGAAGTACATCCAGATCGGCTTCAACCGCCGTCATCACATCATCGGGGCCAACATGAGGACGTACCTGCTGGAGAAGTCCCGCGTGGTGTTTCAGGTCAACACCCCCGACAGTCCCTTCAGTGTACTCAGACGTTTAACGCATGTGTGACCTCTGACCTGTGTCCTCTCTGATGCTCAGGCAGAGGATGAGAGGAACTATCACATCTTCTACCAGCTGTGTGCTTCTTCCAGTTTGCCAGAGTTCATTGACCTCAGTCTCAGTGAGTACACCTGTCAGCACAGGTACAGGTAGAAGTACTGGTAATACAGGTACTAGTACAGGTACTTGTACTACAGGCAGCACGTCTCAGAATGATTGATTGTCCCTCCATGTCAGTCTCAGAACAGATGAGTCTACAGATGTGATGTCACTCGTTGTTGATGATGTCAGACCTTCTCGCTCACTGACCGATCGTTTGTCTCCCAGCCAGCGCAGAAGAGTTCTCCTTCACGTCGATGGGGGAGAACATCTTCATCGAGGGCGTGAACGACGCCGAGGACTTCAAGAAGACCAGAGAAGCCTTCACACTTCTGGGTGAGGAGAACTTCTCAGCCCACTAGACCGATGTTGATGTTCTTGATACCATCATTATCTCAAACCAGCGTGTAGATTTATCCATATCCCATCAAAGCTTAATTCAGTTGTTATAATAATTGTTTCTGTAGTCGTAAGGCTCGTAAATACACGCCGCAGGAAACATCTTCAGTCAGTCGAACCTCAGAGATATGAATCCTTCCCTTTAAGAAGCACAGGTGACTGTGAAACGGTTTCACCTGCTCCTCTCTACCATCTTGCAAACCTTTCCCTTCACTCCCGTTACTACGCTGTAAAAAAAACCAAACCATTCTCTTTTTACAGTGTGCTCTTCTGTCACAGATAACTCCTGACACTCATCTCCTCTGGTGTGCAGATGGAAACTAAAGTATCGGTACTTTCGAACATTTTCTCTCCTAGAATCCATTTTCATACTATAGGATCGATATTTATTCTCGTTTTTCAATTTTTTTTATTATCGCCACCGACGCGGTAGAAAGTTACGAATCGTCGGAATCTATTACCGGCCGGAACTAATTTGTTGCGTTTGGGCGTGTTCTCGGGCGCCAGTATGCGGAATGCTGCTAATTCTAATATACGGCCCCAGTCGAGCCGCTATTTCCGGTAAATTAATCAATTAAAATTTAGCGGAAGAATAGGACTAGGCACTGACCTCCATGTCAGTGGAAAAGGATCTTCCGATGGAACTGAAGGCATCGGTGTCATTCATTCATTACCCATAATGCTGCTGTTGTGTTGGGAAAGAGGTCCAGATGCGGCGGCGGCCTGCTCGTCTGTGGCGCTCTTTCTTGGCGTGAAAAAGTTCTGCTGCTCACTAATCGTGACTCTTAGCCTGGCTCCCACGATCTTTCGCGGACCTTCACTGTGAGGCCCACCAGCTTCATACCTCAGTTCCTGACATCAGCCTCGTTCTTCAAAGTCGTCAGTCAGACACCGGTATCGGTAGTTTACCAGCAAACCGGTTCTTGTGCGTTTCAGGTATAAAGGACAGCAGTCAGAGCAACATCTTCCGAGTCATCGCCTCCATCCTTCACCTGGGCAACATCCAGATCTGCTCGGAGCGAGACGGGGACTCCTGCTGCATCGAGGTACGTCGGCGTGGTGACCGCTGCCGATGCAGCACGGAGTGAGCGAGCGAGCGTCCGTCCTCTCACGGGGCGACGTCCTGTGCGTTTGTGTTGCAGGGCGGTGACGTCCACCTGAAGCACTTCTGCAGCCTGCTGGGGGTGGAGCTTCAGCAGATGGAGCGCTGGCTGTGTCACAGGAAGCTGGTGACGGCGTCTGAGACCTACGTGAAGAACATGTCCAGCAAGCAGGCCAGCAACGCTCGCGACGCGCTCGCCAAGCACATCTACGCACGTATGTTTGACTGGATCGTAGACCACATCAACGTGGCGCTACACACGGCGTCCAAACAGCACTCCTTCATCGGCGTGCTGGACATCTACGGGTAAGACGGGATCTGCCGTGGGTTGGTGTGGGCTGAGATCTGGTTTCTAGTTCGTCTTCATTTCTCCACAGGTTTGAGACCTTCGACATCAACAGTTTTGAACAGTTCTGCATCAACTACGCCAACGAGAAGCTTCAGCAGCAGTTCAACTCTGTGAGTCTCCAGTCTGTCCTTCCATGTCCCTGTCATTACGTATACCTGTCTATATCTGTCCCCATCGTCCCCATCTGTCACTATCTGTCCCCAACCTGTCCTGATTTGTTCCTTTCTGTCTGTATCAGTCCCATTTGGCGGTATCTGTCCCCAGCCTATCACAATCTGTCCCTATCTGCCCCCCTCTGTTCCTGCGTGTCTCAGTCTGTCCACAACTTGTCCCTATCTGTCTGTATCTGTTCCCGTTTGTCCATACCTGCCCGTCTATCCAAATCGGTCCGTATCTGTCCCTATGTGTCCCCATCGGCCCCTGTTTTTCCCTGTCAGTCCTGTCCGTCCGTATCTGTCCCCAGCTGTCTATATCTGTCCCTATCTGTCTCCATAGGTATGTATCCATCTCCTTCTATCCCCGTTTCTTCCTATGTGTCCCTATCAGTCTGTATCTGACGCTGTCTGTCTTTAACTGTCACCTTGTGTCCCCGTCCCTCCCTGTGTGTCCCTGTCTGTCTGTATCTGTCCCTGTCTGTCTGTATCTGTCCCTGTCTGTCTGTATCTGTCCCTGTCAGTCTGTATCTGTCCCTGTCTGTCTGTATCCGTCACCTTGTGTCCCCATCCCTCCCTATGTGACCCTGTCTGTCAGGATCTCTCCCTATTGGTGCGTGTCTGTCCCCATATGTTTGTCTCTGTCTGTCTCTCTCGAATCATCCTGTATCATTCGTGTTTTTCCGTGTCCTCTGTGTCGTCAGCACGTGTTCAAGCTGGAGCAGGAGGAGTACATGAAGGAGGAGATCCCGTGGACGCTGATAGACTTCTATGACAACCAGCCCTGCATCGACCTGATCGAGGCCCGGCTCGGCGTCCTGGACCTGCTGGACGAGGAGTGTAAGGTGAGACCGGTGAAGGGGGTGCAGGCTTGTGCCTTGTGATTGGTTGATAGTACGCTGACAGCATCAGAGTGTAAATGTGTCATTTAACCTCAGCGCTCTGCGATGATGATGATGTCATCATCAGGGGGTTAATCAGTGGTTCCCTGATGTTCCGGTTTCAGGTACCAAAGGGCACCGATCAGAACTGGGCCCAGAAACTTTACAAACAAAACTCCAGCAGCGCTCACTTCCAGAAACCTCGTATGTCCAACATCTCCTTCATCATCCTTCACTTCGCCGACAAGGTGAGACGCCATTAAGATAATGATGTTATCATCGATGTCATAACATGATAGTGCCATGATATGTCATTACATCATGATGTCATTACATGGTGATGTAATTAAAACCATGGTGTGATGTCACGATATGATGATGTTGTGATCTGATGACATCACAATGTGACCGCGTCGTTCTCGCCGGTGCGTTGTGGATCTTCTCTCAGGTCGAGTATCAGTGTGACGGTTTTCTGGAGAAGAACAGAGACACTGTTTACGAGGAGCAGATCAACATCCTGAAGGCCAGCCAGGTAAGACGGGTCACGCGGGCAGAGCTACTGTATCGTCACTCATTCTGATCGTGGTTCTGTGAGCTACAGCAGCTAAGAGGCTATCGGCTAAGTCCTGGTACTTCCTGTCAGTTCCAAATGGTTGCAGATCTGTTCCACGAGAAGGACGCCGTCTCTACCTCCAAGTCTTCCAGGGTGAACGTCCGATCTGCCAAATCCACGCCCAAAGCCCCCAACAAGGAGCACAGGAAGACCGTGGGACACCAGGTGAGGAGCCTTCTGCACCTGAACTCGCTGTTGAAGGTCATGTTGGTGACGTGTTTCTGCTTCCTCAGTTCCGCAGCTCCCTTCATCTCTTGATGGACACCCTGAATGCCACCACGCCGCATTACGTCCGCTGCATCAAACCCAACGACTACAAGGACGCCTTCACGTGAGTCCACATCACATGTCCGTAACACCACCCCCACACGGATAGGCTCCGCCCCCTACACTTTAAACCACGAGAATCAGAGGTTCAGAATCAGATTCAGATAAATTCAACTAGTAGACCCTCTGATAGACCCACTGCTAGACCGACGGATGGACCCACTGATAAATCCACTGCTGGACCCACTGATAGACCAGCTGATAGACCAGCTGATAGACCCACTGAAGGTTTTGGGACTATTGAGGGTTCTGCTGACTCTGAGTGTCTGACTCAGGGAATGAGGAGACCTTGGACTGGACATACATCAGTTATTGTTCCCTCAGACCGGGTCTAACCCGATTAGCTGCTGAGCATCAGTCACATGAATCTGGCGGTAAACACTCCTCACTCCTCGCTGTGGCGTCCCGTCAGTGATGTCACAGAAGAGGAAGAGGTAGGAGCAGAGGTTGGCTCTCAGAGTGAACTTTGGTTGAAATGTGGAAACGACGGTTTGATTTCTGTCGCTGCAGGTTTGACTCAAGGCGGGCGGTGCAGCAGCTCCGCGCCTGCGGCGTCCTGGAGACGATCCGGATCAGCGCTGCTGGGTATCCATCGAGGTGAGTTCTTCTTCTTTTTTTACGGACAGACAGAGGTTCTTCATTATGGTCTCCTGATGAATGACTCATCAGTGATGCTCTGTGGCTTCCAGGTGGACCTACCCGGAATTCTTTAGCAGGTACCGCGTGCTGCTGAAGAAGTCCGACATGATGTCAGCGGACAAGAAGAAGCTGTGTAAAACGCTGCTGGAGACTCTGATCAAGGTGAAAGAACTAAACCAACAATCAGCTGAAGGAGGCAGGTCATGTGACATTCACAACCAATAACAATATAGTGCAGTTTTAAACGGCACTACTGAATAACATCAGAGGTTAGCCCCGCCTCTCTGTAGGCTGCTGTCACCATACGTTACCATAGAGACGTGACGTGGTTAAAAGTCTAAACCTCATGGTCAGAGCGGGTGACATCATCCGGAACCTGGATTGGTTCTACTCTTGTGTCTCAGGATCCGGATATGTACCAGTTTGGGAAGTCGAAGATCTTCTTCCGGGCAGGTCAAGTGGCGTACCTGGAGAAACTCCGGGCTGATAAGTTCCGCGCCGCATGCATCAAGATCCAGAAGACAGTTCGAGGCTGGCTACAGAGAGTCCGGTACCGAAAGATCCGGATGGCTGCCATCAATTTGCAGCGATACGGCCGAGGTTACCTGGCACGCAGGTGAGTCCTGCATCACAGGGAGGAGCCATTGAGGAGCAAATCACAGTCACAATTAGTAGCATAGCTAAAGTTAGCAAATGTCAGCTATCATAGCTAAAGTAGACTAACATTAGCTATCTTAGCTGATATTAGCGAATCTTACATATCATAGCTGAAGTTAGCAAATGTCAGCTATCATAGCTAAAGTTGACTAACATCAGCTATCTCAGCTAATATTAGCTAATCTCGCCCATCATAGCTAAAGTTAGCAAATGTCAACTATCATAGCTAAAGTTGACTAACATCAGCTATCTCAGCTAATATTAGCTAATCTCGCCCATCATAGCTAAAGTTAGCGAGTGTTAGCTATTTTAGTAAATGCTAGCTAATCTCACTTATCATAACTAAAGTTAACTATTGTTAGCTAGCATGGCTGATGTTAACTTGTCTATAACGGTCGATAATGTGAGCTATTATATAGTAGCTGATGCTAGCTAACATTATCTATAGTAGCTCACGATAGCTCATGTTTCCCTGATTCCTGATGATTCTTTCAGATACGCCGAACAACTGCGTCTGACGCGCGCCGCCATCATCTGTCAGAAACAGTTCCGTATGGTGAGAGACAGACGGGCGTATTTGAGGGTCAGACAGGCAGTTGTCACCATTCAGGCGTTCACCAGGGGGATGTATACGCGGCGGATCTACTTGGAGGTAAACAGACAGGTTGTCTTTTTTCGCTGTGGCGAGGAAGCCGTCTGTTGACCTCCTGATCTTTTCTCCACCTCAGTTCCTCCAGCACCACAAGGCCATGATCATCCAGAAGAACGTTCGCGGCTGGATGCAGAGGAAGAAGTTCAGACGAGCGCGCGCCGCCGCCATCATCATCCAGTGTGCGTACAGACGGCTGCTCGCCAGGCGACGGTTCCAGCAGCTGAAAATTGAGGCGCGCTCAGCACAACACCTGAAGAAGCTCAACACTGGAATGGAAAACAAGATCGTCCAGCTGCAGAGGAAGGTGGACGAACAGGTACCAGTAACCTAACTAACTAGGGCTAACTAGTGCTAGTAACTAGTACTGCTAACAAGTACAGCGATTTTTTTTTTATATATACAAGTAACCAGTTCGTCTAACTTAATAACGTACCCACACTTATGACTAACTAGTACCAATAACTGGTATGACTAAGTAGTACAAGTAACTAGTACAGTTGACACAACAGTTAACTGGTACTGCTAACCAGTATAGACTTCTAGTACCACTAAGTATTACCGCTAACTAGTTTCCCGAGCTAGTACTAGTAACTAGTGAGGTTAACAGCAGCAATACCAACAGTAAATAGAACTGCTAACCACTACAACTTACTCTTCCATGTAACTAGTAGGCTAACTCATACAGCTAACTAGTACCGTAAACTATAGCTAACAAGTATCCCTCAATATTACCACTAACTATTAACTAAGCTAGTTTCAGATTATTATGGCTATTAGCTATCACCTCAGTGGCTAATAGCTAACATGTCGATGTCTACCTGCCAACATCTCAGTGAATAGCAGCTTACACTTCAGTGGCTAATAGCTAACATCTCGATGACTACATGCTAACATCTCAGTGAATAGCAGCTTACACTTCAGTGGCTAATAGCTAACATCTCGATGACTACATGCTAACATCTCGGTGAACAGTAGCTAAAAGTCGTTTGTGCTTCCAGTCCAGAGAGCACCGGACCCACAATGAGCAGCTCCAGCACGTGAACATTGCCCTGGGTTCTGAGGTCCAGAAGCTTCAGAAGAAACTGCAGGATGTCCAGGGTCAGCAGGGAGAAGGAGATCTGCTGCAGGAAGAGATTCAGAAGCTGAGGGCAGAGCTGCAGGAGGCCTCCACCCAGAGGAAGAACATGGAGGAGGAGCACAATACAGAGAAACTAGAGCTCCGACTGGTGAGTGATGCTAGCTGAGCATATCTCTACAGTTGTTCACCATCTATGTCGGACGCAACATTAGCAGCTGCTAGCATACAATACCGCAACTTCTGGCTCAGCAGTTACTCGACCACTTGGATTGTGGGTAATGTAGGCTGCAATTTTGATAAAGAATAGAAATATTATGTTAGCACTACTACTTAACTATTAGCATGCTACGGAGCTAGATGGGGTGCAGACACGCTAACGTTAGGTATTCCGCTGGCTGCAGACATGCTAACTTTAGCTACATGCAACCATGCCAATGTTAGCTACATGCAGACATACTAACTTAGTCGCATGAACATATGCCAATGTTAGCTGTATGCTAACACCGCTTGAAGCTGAGCATGTTTTCTTCTGGCTGTGATGTCAGAGGGTGGAGGAACTGGAGAGAGAGAACTCGCTGCTGAAGAGTGAGAAGGAGGAGATGAATCAGAAGATCCTTCAGCTCACCAAGAGTTCAGAAGGTAAGGTCCAGGCGATGCTGTATCTCTTTTTTCCTTTGCTGGTTTCTTCTTCAGGCTCTCAAGGAACCTCTCACGGGTTTGTTTCAGGTGGAGATGCTGCGTCTCAGATGGTGACGTCAATACAGAAGGAGTTAGATCAGGAGAGGCAGCGCTACCAGAACCTCCTCAAGGAGTTCTCTAGGCTGGAGCAGAGGTGTGACAACTTGAAGGAGGACCTGTCCCTCACCAAGGTGAGTTGCTGGCTTTTCTTTTCATGGAGGAATGGGAACTGGAAGTCAGACCGTCCATTCGAAGCACGCATGAACTAACTCCTCCTTATTTTCCCATGATCCTCTAGTTTCAACCTGGCCACAGGAGGAACACGTCCAATCAGAGCAGCCTGGAGTCGGACTCTAACTACCCGTCAGTCTCCATGTCAGAGGTGGGCGACACCGAGGACTCTCTGCAGCTGGTGGAGGTGAGTCTGGGGAAAGGTGGAGGTAGGCGAGGTCAGGCAGGGAATCTGAAGGTGGGCGGGGTCATCCGTTCTTTAGCTGAAGCCATCTGGTTGAAAGTGAAGGTCGGTGGGGTTAACAGTAAAGCTGAAGGTGAAGGTGTGCGGGGCCAGCAGGTGAAGCTAACATGCTAACGGTTGTGGCGCCTTGCAGGAGATGGGGATGGAGAAGGCTGCGATGGATATCGGACTGTTCATGAAGCTGCAGAAGAGGGTCCGAGAGCTGGAGCAGGAGAGGATGAGGCTGCAGGCCAACGTGGACAAGATGGAGGAGCTCAGCAAGCGCAAGGTGACAGAGAAAGGAAGCGGAGCCTGTTTTTCCCCTGCACCAATCACAGCGCTCCATGCTAACATGTCTTCTCTTGATTGAAGGGTTCTGAGCCGAGAAGCCCCGTGTCTGAGGAGGAGACCGCCGATCTGGCCTACAACAGCCTGAAGGTTTGCATCATCTCCTCACCACTGACACCACAGACATTCAAACGTCCTGGTCAGACGCCAAACGTAATAGGTCGTATTAAGGACGCGATAAAGGTGAAACGCTGCGGCATCACTGCGTTCGCTGGTGCTGTACAGAGCTAGTACTCAGCTAGTGGACATCTAAAACAGAGCGAACCAGCTAACACAGAGCTAACGCTCAGCTCACAGAACACTAACAGACAGCTATCATCAACAAATGGCTAACATGCAGCAAATAACAAATTACATACAGTCTGCTAGCACTCATCAACACACAACTATCAGGCAGCTAACGCAGAGCTAGCACTAAGTTAAGAGAGCGCTAAGACAGAGCTAGTACTCAGCTAACATACTGCTAACAGAAAGCTAGCACTCCGCTAACAGAGAGTTAACAGGAAACTTCACACAGAGCTAGTCTTCAGCTAGCAGACATCTAACATAGAGTGAACACTCAGCTAACACTGAGCTAGTAATCTAACACAACACTAACAGATAGCTATCATCAAACAAGTGGCTAACAGGCAGCAACTAACAATGACATAAATACCGCTTACACTCAGCTAAAACCCAACTATCAGACGGCTATTGCACAGCTACTACTCAGCTAACAGACAGCTAACACAGAGCTAGGATTCATCTAACATACCGCTAAAAGAGAGCTAGCACTCAAGCCATAACACATTTAACAGAAAGCTAGCACTCAGCTAACACAGAGGTTGCACTCAGGTAGGAGATAGCTAACACAGAGCTGGTTCTGGTTCTGGTTCCAACCCACAGAGACAGGAGCTAGAGACGGAGAACAAGAAGCTGAAGAACGACCTGAACGAGCTGAGGAAGACCATCGCTGATCGAATGTCTCACAACGATTCACCCAATGACCTGCAGGACAGCTACAACGTTCTGCTGAGTCAGCTCAAATCAGCCAACGAGGAGCTGGATGCCCGTAAGGAGGAGGTCCTGATTCTGAGGACTCAGATTGTCAGCACCACCCAGATCCGGGAGAAGAACAACCAACAAGTGAGTAAAAATAACGTTGATCAATCCGATAGTTAAACAACAACATCGTCTGTAGAGAACAGAAACACTTCAAACTGCTAGCATCAGAACCAGGAGGTCCATGCTCCCGCTGAGGGTCTCCCTCAGACATTAGCCTCCCACTTTGGTCAGAAGTGTAATCCGCACGTTTTTTGTTTCAGCAGGACGGACCGAGCAGCACCGAGCCCGTGGACAAAGAGGAAGCCGTCAGAGCTTATCACGGACTCACCGAGTCCAAAGGGTGAGTTCATGGTCTTCATCAGCTCCTTTAAAGACAGTACCTCTAGTTTTCAGTGAGACCCCAAGACTCCCATGGGTGCAACATCTGACCACGTTGGCGTGGAGTGGAGATGACCTCACTGTAAACTAGCGCTGTCCCAACGCTGGTTCTGGTTCTGATTGAATGATGGTGAAGATGTTCTGTTGACAGAACTCCGGACTTCTTCTTCATGGTTCTGGGCTAATTAACGCTTCTGTCTGTGCAGCCTTCCTCACGTCTGCTTCTGCTTTGTTTCCCCCTCGCTTTGAAACCGGTCTGGTTCTGGGTCTTACTGGGACCAGTTCACAGCAGGACTGGTGCCGCTTGAATGAAGATGAGGAGCTGGGTTTGGCTTACGGAGGCCTAAAACAAGTGGCCAGGTCTCCATTTGTTCTTCTCCTGCTTCTGCAGGAACTAGCAGCTTAGGTCACGTGACCACACTGTGATAGATGACGTCATAGATGATGTCATAGTTGATATAGATGATGTCATAGTTGATAAAGATGTCATAGATGTGAACGTTCATATAGATGATGTCATAGATGTGATACTTGATGCAGATGATGTCATAGATGTGAAAGTTCATATAAATGATGTCATAGATTGTGAGATAGATGTTGCCATACATGATATGATAGATTGTGATAGACGATGTCATGGATAATGTCATAGATGATGTCATATAGTATGTGATAGTTGATATAGATGATGTCAGAGATTGTGTGATAGATAATGTATGGATATTGTCATAGATGTGATGGATGATGTCATAGAATATATGATAGATGTTATAGTTGATATATATGATGTCATAGATTGTGTGATAGATGATGTCATAGATAATGTCAGACGTGATAGATGACGTCACAGATGATGCCATAGATGATGTCATAGATGATACCATTGATGATGTCATAGATGTGATAGTTGTTGTCAGACCGTGAGGCTGGTGTTTTACCGTTCTAACATGGCATCTATCCTCTCAGGCTGCTGGAGGCCCAGCTGCAGACTCAGGCCCGGCAGCACCAAGACGAGCTGGAAGCTCTCCACACTCAGATCGAGTTGCTGAGGAGCGACATCGAGAAGAAGCAGGAGATGCTCAACTACATGGCGTCTCTGTCACCGGAGGCCAAGGTGGAGTACAGCATCCAGCAGGAGATCACGCGGCTCACCAACGACAACCTGGTCAGTCCTTCCTGCAAACGCATCACAGCATAACCTGGTCTCTGGTTCTCCTGAGGTTCTGCTGACATGATGATATTCTCTCCTCCGTAGGACCTCAAGGAGATGGTGGAGAAGCTGGAGAAGAATGAGAGGAAGCTGAAGAAGCAGCTTAGGATCTACATGAAGAAGGTCCAGGAGCTAGAAGGTACCTGTTCACACCTGTGGCCCAGTATGTGTCATGGGACCTGCTCTGACACCGTGTCCGTCTCTGCAGCTTATCAGGCGGCGTCGGACCAGAGCAGGTCCAAACCGGAGCTGAGCCGCCAGGTGAACGTCCAGCGGAAGGAGAAGGACTTTGAGGGGATGCTGGAGTATTACAAGGAGGATGAAGCCATGCTGCTCAAAAACCTGATCACAGGTCAGTCCCACCAGAGTCACATGACCCGTGACATCAGACCTGTGCGCCGTTAAATATAGGCAAGTTCCAGAGCCACTAGAACCATCAGATCCATAACACTGATAATGAACCGAGTCTGAGGAACGAGACCTCATCAGATGTTTGTTCCTTTTGAAGACCAACCAGTAGAGACCATCAGTGACCACATGATGGTACCTGCTTTTAGAACCCGCCTCAGAACAAGGTCCGCATTCGAAATGAAATTCAGGCTCGGAAGCAGGTTCAGATTTAGAACCAGATGCAAGAGAAGGTTAATGTACACAGCTAGATTCAAAACAAGGACCATGTTAAGAACCTTCTGGGCCAGAGTTTGGTTCAAGTTCAGAAACAGGTCCATGTTAGGAACAGGACCAGGTCCAGATCCAGCATGAAGTTTAGGTTAAGAACCACTGAAGTCGGTGCATTGGACCTTCTGGCTTAATAAATACTGATATCACTGCATCGGAACTCAAGAAATTGGGGTTGAGCATTCTGGCGTCGGGCCTTCTGACATTGGACCTTCTGGCTTTGGCGGGTCGCGTTTTAAATGTCCGTGTCTGGTTGTGTTTTCAGACATGAGACCGAGCGTCGTCTCCGCCACCGTCCCCTGTCTGCCCGCGTACATCCTCTTCATGTGCATCCGACACGCCGACTACATCAACGACGACCAGAAGGTGGAGACCCTGCTCACCACCACCATCAACGGCATCAAGAAGGTCCTTAAGGTGAGTCTCCCCCCCCACACCTGCCGCCGGTTCCAATGACCGCTCTGCCATTAACGATGATGTCATCCGCAGAAAAGCGAAGACTTTGAGATGACGTCCTTCTGGCTGGCGAACACCATCCGCCTGCTGCACTGCCTGAAGCAGTACAGCGGGGATGAGGTGAGGCGTTTGAGGGAGGTGGGAAACGACGGTTTTTGGATGATGTGCAGAAGGTGAGCTTCGGTTTCTCCGCAGGTGTTCATGACGCAGAACACGGGCCGCCAGAACGAACACTGTCTGAAGAACTTTGACCTGGCCGAGTATCGCCAGGTGCTGAGCGATCTGTCCATCCAAATCTACCAGCAGCTCATCCGGGTCGCTGAAGGCACCATCCAGCCCATGATCGGTGAGTGAGCCCGCCACACAGCACACCGGTACCACTGACGTGTAGATACAGCATAGAAGTCAGGGTCCGATCACGGATCCCTGAGGTACTCCGCACCCGCTGTCTCTTCTCTTCTAAGTCTTGAACTTAGAACACAAACAGAACCTTCATCATTTTCCCGCAGTGTCGGCCATGTTGGAGAGCGAGAGCATCCCCAGCCTTGCGGGGGTCAAACCCATGGGTTACCGGAACCGGTCATCCAGCGTAGACGCGGATGGGGGCGGGTCCAACAGCTACACTCTGGAGGCGCTGATCCGCCAGCTGGGACAGTTCCACGGCATCATGAGGGACCACGGTTTGGACCCTGAGATCATGGGTCAGGTGGTCCGACAGCTTTTCCACTGCATCACCGCCGTCAGCCTCAACAACCTGCTGCTGCGCAAAGACGTGTGTTCATGGAGCACCGGCATGCAGCTCAGGTCAGTGAATGCATCGCAGCGCTCAGGTTAGTGAATGCATCACGGAGTTCAGGTCAGCGAATGCATCACGCAGATCAGGTATTGCTGTCCGTGAACGCATCACTCAGCGCTGGACTGCAGTCAATGAAGGCAACACGCACGTTAGGTACAACAGTCAGCGAACACATCACGTAGCTCTGGTACCACAGTCAGTGAAGGCATCATAGACTCTGTGTGTGTCAGTGAAGGGGACATTCTGACACCCTCCTCTCCCCGTCGTGTTGCATTCAGGTACAACACCAGTCAGATGGAGGAGTGGCTGCGTGCCAACAACCTGTTCCAGAGCAATGCGGCGTCGGTTCTGGAGCCCATCATTCAGGCGGCTCAGCTGCTGCAGGTCAAGAAGAAGACGAGTCAGGACGCCGAGGCCATCTGCTCGCTGTGCAGCAGCCTGACCACGCAGCAGGTCACTTGATCACATGACCACTTGACCACAGGGTCACATGACGGACGACCGCTGATGACGACTGTTTGTGTTTCAGATCGTTAAACTCCTGAATCTTTATACGCCGCTCAACGAGTTCGAGGAGAGAGTGACCGTCGCCTTCATCCGGAACATCCAGGTACCTCAGAGTATCCGATTACTCCTACTGAAGACGAGTATTTCTGTTGTGTTGGAGTACTGCTATAACATCAGAGTGATGTCATCATCATGATAAAAAGAACCTAAAGTTTTACATTTCTTATAATCTACCGACGATAATCTGCTTAGATTCTTCTCTTCTGTCTGAAAAACTTAAACATACTTTTTAATACTCTTTAATACTCTTTAATACTCAATCTGACTAAACTATGTCAAACAAGAAAAAAAAAACTTGGTGGAGGTTTTTGCTCTCAGAGCGTATTTTGTAGATTTATTTTATTTTAAACGTGGCGTAACGTAACGTCACCAAAATTTTAATCACCTCTAGGATAGGACGAAAAACTACCTCTGGGTGAAATTGCAAATGTGTTCTGTAGTTTTTCCTTAAACCTGCTCACAAACAGACAAACAAACAGACAAACAAATATGTGACTGTCACTTCCTGTTTCTTTCAAATTAATGCACCATTACAAACGGCCTTTTTTCTGATTTTTGTCCAGAACCTTCTCCAAGAACGGAACGACCCTCCTCAGCTCCTTCTCGACACTAAGCAAATATTCCCGGTTCTCTTCCCGTACGCGCCGTCCGCCCTGAGCCTGGACTCGCTGCACATCCCCGCCTCCCTCGGCCTCGATTTCCTGGTTAGGGTCTGAGGCTCACCCCAGAACTTCCTGTCAACATTTTAACAAGCAGAGACATGCATGGCGTCCTCAGTGATGTCATCATCCAACAGATTCAGAGACTCTATCGCTCACAGGAATGGGGCGGGCGCGGGCCCTCGCGCGGCGGCAAACATCTGAAGAGACGGAGGACAAACGGATTGAACTATGACTCTTGGTCAAAGGTCGTTTAGGGCACGTCCAACTCTCTTCTGGTCATTACACAGCATATTATCTGATTCTTCAATTCAAGCAATCAGAGCATCACCTCCCACACCTTTAACATTGGCAGAGCCAATCAGCTGTCATGTCCCGCCCCTTTAACATCAGTAGAACCAATCATATCATCTCAAGCCTCTGCGTCTTTTACCAACAAAGGCACAGCACTTTAAAACTCCAACAGTCCAGACCTTATTACCTACTGGTTACTGGCTAACATATTAGCCAGTGGCTAGTCCTCAGTAGCTTAGTAAGGGGCTAGTAGCTAAAATATCAGCCAATGGTTAGTACTCAATAGTGTAGTAATAAGCTAGTGGCTAACAAATTAGATAGTAACTAGTACACAATAGCTTAGTTATTAGCTAGTGGCTAACATATTAGACAGTATCTAGATTTAATATCTTAGTTAGTAGCTAAGTTATACACTGGTAGCTAATTACTAACAGTTCAGGGCACTTATATCAACAAACATATTAGCCAGTGGCTAATAGCTAATTGCTCGGACTGTTCCATAAAAGTTTTCTGAATCATTAAAAGTGTCACTTCTCTGAATCAGTGAACATGTCACTTTGCGTCTAACGTAGTCGGCGCCAATTCTGCAAGACGCCACACAATCTGCTGGACCGTGCCATCCTGTCAGAATAAAAGCTGTTTGCATGAAGTAGAGACGTCATCTACTCTGAAAGTCCTGACCACAGGATGTTTTTTATGGAATAATATATTTTCATCGGATCGTTAGACTTCAAGTAAATTTGGCGGTGGTCGTTTTCATTATCCTCTGAACGTTGCCACTTCCTGAATGTCAGAACATATTTTTCATGATTTGATGTTCTGATGTCAAGATGAATAAATAATTTGTTTTCCAACTAAAAAGAAAAAACTGAGTTTTAGCTCATTCATTCGTTATTTATTATCATTATTCAACCGCTTTTCCTGTTCAAGGTCCCGGGGGCTGGAGCCTATCCCAGCTGACATTGAGCGAAAGGTGGAGCACATCCTGGATGAGTCAGCAGTTCTTCACAGGGCTTTTATTTTGAAACCATCCACTATCGCGGCTAATGTCAGCTAATTTCAGCCATCATAGCTAATGTTAGGTGATTCCGGCTATCATGTCTAATGTTGGCGGATATCAGCTGTCAGAGCTAATGTTAGCTTATTTCAGCAGTCCTAATGTTGGCTAACTTAATTTATCGTTGCTAACGTTAGCGTATTTCAGCTATCGTGGCTAATGTCGGCTAATTTCATCGGTCGTGTCTAATGTTGGCTATCGCTAATGTTGGCTAATGTCATCCATCATTGCTAGGGTTTGCTAATTTCAGCGATCACAGCTAATATTGGCTCATATCAGCTGTCATAGCTAACGTTAGGTGAGTTCAGCTATCAGAGCCAACATTCCATTGGACTCCTCGTCCTCTACTGTTTGTGGTATGGCGGTCCTTTTCTGCCCACAGTACCGACACGGACAGTTTTCACACATCACTAAAGCTGCGCTGAACTGAGAAGGTGGGAGCAGAATCTGACCCCCAACAATCGGTCCAGCTCCATCCAGCTCCTCCCACCGAGGGTCAAGCTTCATGCACGTGGACCCCGTCCTGGATGAAGTTCGTCAGGGAACAGGAGCGTATAAATGTCTGTAAATGTGAGATGTTGCCGTGGGAACGGCTGAGAGTCACCTGTTTTTATGTGAAGCTGTTTATGCTGCGTCTCTCAGACTGTTATTATTTCCCAGCATTCTGTGGCGCACACAGAGGAAATGGTGCTAACCACTGCGGGGTCCGCCGGTTTTGCAGCATCTGAGAAACAACAGCGCTCAGGCAGCGTCAGCCAATCGGATTCAAGGCTGTCGTGTTGTTTACGTGGCAGCCCACTGGCACTGGAACAGGTGGAATCAGACGGGAAGTGGTTTGTAGTTTGTGTTTCTCAGAGATGTTTCTGATTTATCGAAAAACCCCACCCAAACGCCCCGGATGAGAAGAAAAGCTCTCTGCAGCCGTAGCAACAAGAGAGTTTTTCTGAGTGCCAAGAGGAGAACCAGAGGAGAACCAGAGGAGAACCAGAGGAGAAAACCAGAGGAGAAAACCAGAGAGGAGAACCAGAGAGGAGAACCAGAGAGGAGACTTGAAGAGACCGGTGTGGACTTGAGGACTTGTGAGGATGCTGTCTCTCTGCTGGATCTGTTTCCTGCTGCCGGCGGTGACTCACTGTCAGAGCGGCGATGGAGGCGTCGGTATGAATGTTTTAAAATCATGTTTTTTTTATTGTTCATCGGCTAATATATATTTAAATGTTTCTCTTTTAACCAAAATTTAAAAACTAAAATCATTACAGTCATGTTTTGTTTGCCGGATCAGACGGTCGACCTCCTGAAATGTTTGAATGTCTGATTAAATGAAAAAAGCGTCTCAGAAGGTCTACTGTGCGCCAAATGTTAGCCGCTACCAGTCGCCTTGGTAACAACCTGCTGCTGCAGTGACTTCCTGTTGAGCTTTGTGGTGTCACTTCCTGTTCTACAGAGCTGCGCTGCGGCATCCCTCAGGGCTCGACTCTCTACCAAACGTTTGGTCTCTATGCAGACGACACCTGATTGTTTATCTCATAATTGTTTACCTAAGGTCAGCCTCATGCTAACTACTGTTAGCTTAGAGAGATGGACGTCATCAGCGTCTCTGGAACGAAACACAGGTTCTTTCAGTCTGGATCAGAAGAAGCTGTCATCTTTTAGGGTCGAGATGTAAAGTCAGCCACTTTTAGGGTGGAGGTTTCACCTGGACTCGTGATCCAAAACCTCTCAGGAGGTCAAAGTGACGACTTCCCTCCTACCCGGGACCGCCGACCTCTGGCCTCTTCTGGCAGAACCCGAACACCAAATCAATCTTATTTATATACAGTATATCCAAATTACAAGAAATGTCACCTCAAGTCATTTTCCAAAAAGAGCAGCTTTAGTTTCCTCTTCATTCTACAGCGACCAAACTTTTCAACATGAGTGAGAGAGAGGAGAGCAAACACCGCCTTTTATCCTCTTAACAGATCCCTGCTCAGGGTGGAGAGGGAACGAGCTCAACCCTTCCTCCCACATGGTTACAGTTGGTGACATCATGATGGTCAGAGTGGGTGACATCATGATGGTCAGAGTGGGTGACATCATGATGGTCAGAGTTGGTGACTTCATGATGGTCAGAGTGGGTGACTTCATGATGGTCAGAGTGGGTGACATCATGATTGTCAGAAAGGGTGACAGTACTGTTACAGTTGGTGACATCATGTCCATCACAGGTAAGTGAGTCTGTGGTTTCGTTCTCAGAGCCCAGAATCCTCTGCGAGTCTGACATCATGACGGATGTCAGCAGCCTGACCTGTGACCTGGTTGGAAGCGGGACTGATGACGACGAGGACAATGATGTCATTGAGAGACTGACAGCGTGGTAAAAACATTCAGTCTTTGCTTCCATGATGACCGGTCAACAGTGGGCAGAGTTAATGTCTGTTCTTCTGTCTGCAGTTACACTGACTTCAGCAAGCCGGGCGCTAGGACCACATGTGAGAACTCTGTGGGCAGAACCATCACGTCCAAAGATCTGAGCCCCGTTCTGGATCTGAACGTAACGGCCCACCTGAGGAGAGGAGGCGCAATCACCACCACCATCACCCTGATGAAGATCGGTACAGGAAATCCTTTAGCTAAAACATGACCGTTAACATCAGTGTTAGCGTCTCCTGCTGGCTAACGTCGATGTTAGCTTCCTAGAGGGCTAACATCCGTGTTAGCTTTACCAGAAGACTAACATCAGTGTTAGCTTCTCCTTTATGTTAACAGCAGTGTAAGCTTCTCCAGCTGGCTGACATCAGTTAACTTGATTTCAGTTATCATGACCAACTTTTTTTTATTTCAGCGGCCATAGTTAGTTACGGCTATTTTGTTGTTAAATCTAGGTAGATACAAATGCTAATATCAGCTAATGTCAGCTGTCATCGCTAAAGTTAGCTAATTTATGTGATTATTGCCAGCGTTTGCAATCGTCAGCTATAGTATCTAATGTGCGGCTAACTTCAGATATCAAGCTAATGGTGGCTTTTGTCAGCTATCATTGCTTTAGCTAGCCAATTCATTCTTTCTTTGAAAATATTTGCTAATGTCAGCTTTCATCGCAAAAGTTACCTAACTTACGTTGTCATTGCGAACACATGCTAATGTATGCTATAATAGCATGTTTGGCTAACTTCAGATATCAGAGCTATCATTAGCTAATTCAAAACATTAATGACATAACTATTGACAATATCATGACATTATTATCATGTAGCTCATTGGCTAACGAATAATATGGTATGTCTGATTGAGGTGTGTTGGTTCCATCCCTGCAGTGAAACCCAGACCTCCTCAGGTGTGGAACATCACATTCTCCAAGAACCCGCTGCAGGTCCTGATTCATGTTGGGATTCTATATTCCCGGCAGTACCTGAAGGTCCATAACCAACTCTTCCAGCTTCTGATCTGGGCTAACACCATCCCATTGGTCCAAAACGTCTCCTCATCCGATCGGGTCATCCTGAAGATTGACATGGACCGCCTCAAAAAAAATACCCAGTACCATGTCAAAGTACGCGCAAAACCGCTGAAATACCTGAAGGGCACCTGGAGCGAGTGGAGTGACACGGTCAGCTTTCGTACTCCCGGTGAGAGACAGACAGCTTCTTTACTCCTGCTGCTGAGAGGCTGTCAGCTTCTTTACGCCTGCTGCTGCTGGTGAGACTGTCAGCTTCTTTACTCCTGCTGCTGGTGAGACTGTCAGCTTCTTTAATCCTGCTGCTGGTGAGAGAGTCAGCTTCTTTACTCCTGCTGCTGGTGAGACAGTCAGCTTCTTTACTCCTGCTGCTGCTGAGACAGTCAGCTTCTTTACTCCTGCTGCTGCTGAGACAGTCAGCTTCTTTACTCCTGCTGCTGGTGAGACTGTCGGCTAGTTTACTCCTGCTGCTTGTGAGACTGTCAGCTTCCTTACTGCTGCGGCTGGTGAGACTGTCACCTTCTTTACGCCTGCTGCTGCTGGTGAGACTGTCAGCTTCTTTACTCCTGCTGCTGGTGAGACTGTCAGCTACTTTACTCCTGCTGCTTGTGAGACTGTCAGCTTCCTTACTCCTGCCGCTGGTGAGACTGTCACCTTCTTTACGCCTGCTGCTGCTGAGAGACAGTCAGCTTCCTTACTCCTGCCGCTGGTGAGACTGTCACCTTCTTTACGCCTGCTGCTGCTGAGAGACTGTCAGCTTCTTTACTGCTGCTTGTGAGACAGTCAGCTTCTTTACTCCTGCTGCTGGTGAGGCTGTCAGCCTCTTTACTCCTGCTGCTGTCAGCTTCTTTAAAAGACAGAGCCATGACCTTAACTCGATCCTCTCCTCCTTGCAGGAGAAGAAGTCCACGGATCGGTGGATGAATGGTGGGAGAAGTTCAGGCTGATTGTGTGTCTGGTTCCTTTGGTGGTCGTGACTTCCTGTTTGATGTTCTTCCGGAGAAATCAGTACGGCGTCTCTGCCTCTGCTCCGAAAAATCAGAGAATACAAATGTGTCGCCTATAATAATCACTTCCTCCATTCTGCCCAGAATACTGACCTACATCTGGCCGATCATCCCGCACCCTAAGCACGCCCTGGTCCAGATCTGGAACCCAAACAAGGTGAGTCAGCAGCATCTCATGTTGTACGTTCCTCGTCTGAGCGACGGCCCCCACTAGTGGCCAGAAGAATGACGTCGGTCACAAAAGAAGAAGCGATTGAACCATATTTTACCGGGCCTGATGGTTCTGCAGGACTGCCTCAGGCTGGGAGACTGGACTTGAATGTGTTTTGTGTCATCGTCTTCTTTCCGTGGGAGGGCAGGATCATCTCTTCTCTAGAACCTTTAAAGCTTCCTGAGCGTCAGACGGACATCTAGAACTTTCTCAAAGACCTAAACTCCCCAGAGAGTGAAGTCTCGTGGTGGATCTTGGTTGTTGCTTCTCTTCCAAAGGTCCTGGACATCTTGTTAAAGACACGGTTCCATTTTCTTCATCCTGTATCTGCTTGTGTTTGATGGAGTCCATGGAACCTCTACTTTGGTCTCATCTGACCTCTGACCTTGTTCCAGTGAAAATCCCCGGGTGTAGCAGCGTTACCTTGTAGCAGCGTTAGCTTGTGTGTGGACGACGGCAGAGGCTTTTTTCTTGCTGCCCTCCCAAACAGCTGGTGTTGGTGTCGGCGGCTAGAGAGACTTTCTGACCCCAAGATTCAACTGACCTCTGACCTCTGAAGCTGTAATCCTAGAGAGTTAGTTTTTTTTGTTTTGGCTTAAACCCACCTTCTAGAACCTCACCAAAGACTGCTATTATGTAGTGACTGAAAAGCTGCGGGTTTTGGATCGTTCTCCAACCAAACAGAACCAGAAGTGATTCTGTTGTGTTGTTTTTGCAGGGTCTCCTGCTGAACTTCAGTCCCGAGGTGTTCAGTGCTCTTAAGGTCTACCCGGATGAGAAGATAACGGAGCGGCCACGTGAAGAATCAGAACTTTTGACCACGGGTTCTGCAGCTGGAGGTTCTCGGACCAATCCCTCATGCTCCACCCATAGCTCTGACAGCTCCACCAGCACCACCAGTGTCAGAACAGAGGAGCTGGATCTGAGCAGGACCTCCTGTGAAGGAGAGGACGACGACCCATCGCCTGCGGATGTCCTCCAGAGACCCGCCACACCTGCGGCTGAAGGAGGACATGAGGCGGAGGAGTTTGGAGCGAGCCAGCAAGAAGAGGCCTATGTCACCATGTCCAGGTTCTACCAGAACATGTAGGTCAGGATGAGGAACCATGGTTCCTGACAGAACTTATCAACCTTCTGATAATAAATATGTGTATTTAAGCAGGAGCTCCTGAGCTGGAGGTCAGAACCCCCTTCAAGATGGTCCACAAATGAATATGAGAAGAAAGACCTTCTGGATGGATCCGGAGTTCTGGTACTTTATACTCACTTTCTTCTTTTATTTGCAGTACAACAACATAAATCACAAAAGAAACCTCAACAAGTTTTACACGACAAAACAGAACATTATCAAAACTAAGAGATTGTAAATAAAAACTGTCAGAACTGCTTTTTTGTTATATAGGACATCAAAGCCTTGCAGTTGTTGTCACAGTTAGTGACAAAAAACAAGCCCAGAGACGTTTATCATTTAAAAACCACCTGAAGGACTCATAGAACCACTTTTGGGACTTATAGAACCACCTGAAGGACTCATAGAACCACCTATAGGACTTATAGAACTACCTAGAGCCTTCTCTCAGATCACTTTCAGGGCTTCCAAAACAAGTACTGCATAAATGAAAGACATTTTTAAGTGAAGAGCCAGCCTGAACCGGTTGGGCAGTTGTATTAAGAACCGTTTCAGAACTCTGTCAGACAAGAACTTTTGGAACCATCTCATAATTTTTTTTTTTTGCCTGCCTGGATCTATGACATAAACTGCAATTAGCTCCTTGAAAGGAAGCTGCTAGTATCTGGACTCAGACACATTCCTCCTCAGACTGGTGACAGGTGAGAAATGGGCGTGGCTTGCATCAACCTGACCCAAAGGTTCTCTATATCTGAGACAATGAAGACCGTGTTTCCTCACAGCTGAAGAAAATGCACTGAATGTTCCTTCCATCGCTTTAAAATATTACACTGTTCATACCACACATCCATCAGCCATAACATTATAACCACAGACGGGTGATGTGAATAAAATTGATTATCTGGTTTCCGCGGTTACCTGTCAGAGGGGGGGATGGTGGGTGGGTGGTATTGGACAGCAGGGGAACATTTTGACTTGAAGTTGATGTTGGAAGCAGGAAAAATGGACATGGATGTGCGGATCTGAGAGCCTTTGACAAGGACCAGAATGTGATTTTTATAAGACTGGGTCAGAACATCTCCAGGACTGGGGTCTGCCGGAGACCAGGCCTCGACGGTGGTTATAATGTTATGGCTGGTCAGTGTGACTGATGCCTTTTGCCTGTTCTTGTTTTAAACAATGATGTACATTAAAAGAGAAGCAGCGTTTAAAATCATAAAGTTGTTACGTTTATGTGAAACAACAATCCGTGAGTGATTGACAGCTGGCAGCAGATCCTCTGATGTCGCCGATGAACGACGAAACTTTTTTATCCGGTGACCTTCAGGCACAAATATTCTGAATCAGGGTCCGGTTCTGTTGCCACAAACCTGATTTAATCACAGAGCTAAAATGACAACAGGTCACCGTAACCACGGCGATGGAGTTAACTCCACACGTGAAGGGGGGGGGTCAGAACTAGAGCCTCCAGGCGTTCTTCATCATAAGGATGAAGTAGACGTCTCTGTCGATGGAGGCGCTGACGCCGCAGTAGTAGTTGATGAATTCCTCCTCAGTCACCTGTCAATGAGACGAGAGACGAGTCAAATGGGAGGAGCTTAGATGATTGACAAACAGTTGGCTTCCATCCATATTTCCACTAACTACGATGAAGACCCACTCGAACCAGCTGACAACCATCTAAACAATCTTTAGCTGATATTGGTTGAAATGATGGCGAAGAATTAAGATCATATTTCCCTCCACAATTTTGTTTTAAACTTTTTTTATGGCACTCGTTAGCTCTCTGGCTTCTCTGTCCAATTCCCCTTTAGCACCAAAAAGAACCTGGTGCTAGTGCCAGTGCTTAGTTCCCAAGAACCTGTTTGCTTTTCCATTGTGAAGGGGCCACGCCATTACGTCACCGTATAACAACAATAAACCTCTAGCACGTTTTTCTTTTCTTTTTTTTAAAAACCCAAAACTACAACTCCCAGAATCCCCCAGGTCAGATGTATACAATAAGGCCACCTCCTTAAAGGGCCAGGCCTGGTTTTTAACAGCGAGTTGGAACATTTTCCTCTGCTCACTCCGTGTCGTACGTTTCTGCACTTCAACGCCGCGCTCTCATTGGCTGAGAGAGAAGAAAAGGACCGGCGATGCTTTGCTGCAGTTTGTGATAAATTAAAATGCAGCATCATGCTCCAGAAATGAGATCGCAGGATTGTCATCACCACCAGAACCACACAAACAAGTTGAACCTTCTAAATGACAGGAAATAATATTGACAGGAAATGAAGACGAGCGCCATATTTGGATGGAAACCACCGGCGAGGAGAGAATGATTGCCGCCAAACGGTAGCGGTCGGTATCTGGCCCGGTTCCTGTTGCACTTGATCCGCGATCTCTGACATCATCAGGAACCAGACAGGATACTCTGATTACCGGAGGGGCAGTAGAAACTATCGCCCTTCACCAGAAAGATGTAGCGATCCCTCTGCCACCACCGCCACCTGAACCCAGAAGCAGTTCACCAGAACGGCACCAACTCACAGCCTCCAGGCGTTTCTCATCATCACGATGAAGTAGACGTCTGTGTCGATGGAGGCGCTCACGCCGGCGTAGTAATTCATGAACTCCTCCTGGGTCACCTTCAGAGAGCAACAGCGGCGTGAACGTACGTGGCGGCGTGAATACGACCCGTCGGAGACAGACCGGACTCACCTTCCCGTCTTTGTCGTACGGAGTATCAAAGTTGTCCAGGAAGGTCCTGAAAACCTGGTCCTCGGTCCACTCCCCGTTCTGGTACTTGGGGTGGTACTTGGCGTTGTAGACGCCCCTCAGATCCTCGATAGTGATCACGCCGTCTCCTGACTTGTCCAGCTTCCGAAACGCCTGCATCACCACCTCCTTCCTGGCCTTGGACATCTTGGGCTGTGGGACACAGATCAGAATCAGAACCGTGAAAGTGAGGGGCTCGGTGACCGGCCAGTACGTTTACCCTCAGGGTGATGAGGAACTCGTCGAAGTCGATGGTGCCGCTGCCGTCGTGGTCGAAGCGCTGAAAGAGCGCCATGGCCTCTTCCTTCTCGATGAGGACGCCATAGTCGTTCAGACCCTTCAGGAACTCCTTCCGGTCCAGGGAGCGGTTCCTGTCGTCGTCCATAACTTTAAAGGTTCTGACAAAAAAAAAAGAAGAAAGAAAACAGTTTCACATTAAACACGAGTCAGAGGTTGGGTGGAGAAGGTCGGAGCGCTGTGATTGGACCTCATCCCACCTGCCGAGACCTTTGATTCCAGACGATCCTCGGGCCAGACACTGTAGGCGGAGCCTCTCCAGCGAGTCCGAGCAATCCAACAGTCGACGCTTGGCGTTCATTGCCATGTCTCGATCGTGTCTGGAGGTCCCCGCCATACGTGACACCGCCTTCACGAAGAGTCACGAAGAGTTATATTATTCTTTCATTTTTGATTACTTTTTATTTTTATCTTAAATAAATTTTATCTAAAAATACTTTTTATTTTTATCTTCATATTACCATTTTTATTTCTTTGATTACTTTATATTTTTCCTGTGCTTTTACATTATACATTACTTTTAATTTTAGTTTTATTTTATTTTTAATTGTAAATTCATTTTTATAATACTTTATACGTAATTTTAGTTAATTAATTTGAATTTTTTTTTTCTACATTACTTGACTTTTTTATTGAATTTATATTTTTTATTTGTCCTTTTATTTTTACATTACTTGTACTTTTTTATTTGAATTACTTGAAATTTCATTTGTATTTGTATTTTTAATATTCACTGGTAAACTTATTTTTCAGATTAATGCATATTTAATTTGTACCTTTACTTTATATAACTTGAATTCTACATTTTAGATTACTTTATTTTTTATTTTGACCTGTATTTTTACATGACTTGTAATTACCTGAAGTTTTTATTGTATTTTCATTTTTCGTATTACTTATTGTGATATTACTTGTATTTAAAATTTATATAACTGTATATATTTATGTGGAATTGATCATTTTACCTGTGTTTGTGGATTACTTTGTTTTAATTTTTTTATCTTTGCTGACATATTGTTCGAACTTTTCACTAAATTATTATTTACAGAGTATTTCTGCTCTGTGATCAAAAGAGTTGGAGAATAACATGTATTGTTGCAGTATTTACATCAACTGCTACAATTCAAAGGTGAGTATTTTACTTTTGACAGCACTCCTTTTACTTGATTACTTTTTATTTACCATAGCATATAGATTACCTAGAATTAAAAAAAATTAGCTTTTGTATTTGATTATTTAAATATTTATCACTCAGTCAGTACTTTTTACCTTTATCAGTTACTGAATATTAGCATTTGTTTGTAATAGTGCTTAGATTATATTTTACTTGCCTTCACGATCACGTCCACTGGAAACCCAAACAGGAAGTGCGATCCTTGGTAATTATGGTGACGGGCAGTTGTGTCCTCTAATTGGCTGTCGGGTCGAAGAAGGGATCAGTCACCTGATTTGACTAACCGGAAGGGCGTTCAAGAAAACGATTTTAACAAACTCGGAATTGCCACTAAATCCGTTTTTCGAAATGCCTCTTGCCACTTAGTCACAGTAAAATTCGTTATTTTATTTGTTTTGTTTACAACAGGACGCTTTTAACGAATGCCAGTTAGCTAATCCCGCTAGTATGGTAACACTTCCTGTTGTCTCACAGTAAAAGTCCGCAGGCGCCTTGCCAATAAAACGAGTTTTTTAAATGAAGGAGTAAAAAAATGAAAAGAAATATAAATATCAAATATTATTATAGCTGTGTACACCCGCTCTATCATAAGTGAACCTGAAATAGCGCCATATATATCAGGTCTTCTTACATCATGGACATTTAAAACCCAAAATCATTCATTTTCAGTGTCAGTAACGTTGTTCCTGTTACTACATGTTATAAAAAAAATATCCGGTATTTCTTTCCTTGTCTGATTCTTGCTTATTTTTAGATATAAAGGGCTCTAACATTATTATATTACATGCAATTTGCACAGAAATTCTTTGATAACTGCTGTATCAAATTTGACAGAAATACCACAAAGTTTTTGTATTTTTACACAATTTATTTGGAATAGGACCAGGAGGACTGTCCATTTGGACCAGTTGGATGGACAATGGACCAAGAATGTGCCTTAAAAGTTTTTTTTTAACACCACAGAGGAAAACAAACATGTCCACTAGGGGCGCTGCATGCACACAATAAAACCTTGGCCTGCGACATAGACCTTTGGTTTTGTAAAAACCTTTATGCACAGAAGGAAAAAAAGCTAAAAAACTACTTAGAAGCCAGATTATGGGCCTGTTAAGTTAATATTTGATTAGAAATTCTGCCTTCTCTACTCGCTCCAGATGTTGGAGTGAGGTTCTCTTCTCCACTCACGTGATCTGATGAGGGTTAAGGACGACAAAGAGAAAAGTCCACAGACTCCAGCAACATTCACACCTCATGTTTCTAACGTCTAATATAAACATATTAAAATCTTAAACACCGGGGCCTCTTCACAGGATCAAACTCACACAGCGGCTCATCTGTCACACCAACCAACTGCATGTCCTCTCTCATCACTTCCAGAAACCTCCTCTTTGGTCTTCAAATTCTCCTGCCTGGCAGCTCCATCTCCACCTCTTTTCTTTCTCCTAAACATCGCCATACCTCCACTGGTGTGTCATCAGGACCAACCGCCTTTCCGTTTTTTTATGCTCTTCAAAGCTGTTCTCTCTTCATCCTTTCTGATCCGTTGAAGTTCCTGATGTGGAATTCTCATCTCATCATCATCAGTGAGACGATGATAGCGATTCACAAAAAACTGCATCAAGAACTAGATGACTGGCTATGTGAACCCGTACATCAGTCCCCCTCTGATCCCTCTGTCTTCAGCCACTCTGAGTTTCATCTCCTTCAGTTTCCGGACCTTCGTTGAGTCTCCTTTCTTCTCCATCTGCTCTATCATGAAGTCCAGGTGGACCAGAGTGGACAGGGATCTCGGGTTCAGGGCGATCTGGTCCAGGGTGACCACATGCTTGAAGGCCTCCTCCAGATACTGGTCTATGAGTCTCTGATGTTGATGCATTTCCTCCCTCAGATGTTCTCCACTCAACATTTGCCTGATGAAGAACAGTGACATGCTTTGGATGCTAATACCACTCCGAGGCCTCTGGATCTCCTTCTGCTTATATTCAATCTGTCGCACCTCCATCTCAAGGTTCTGGATGCAGGCGTTCAGTCTGATTCGTTTCTTCAGGATCCGTTTGGTATTCATTGTTGTCTGAGGTTCAGCTCTTTGCAGGAAGTCCATGAACCTTCTCAGGTTGTCTCCTGATAAGTCCCAAGCAAACTTATAACCATCTCCATATTTCTTCTTGTTCTGTGACATCTGACAGTTATTAAACAGGAAGTGGACCGGCTGGTTCTTATGGTTTCTGGCGCTTTTTACGTTGGCAGCATCAAGGGCCTTCAGGGCGTTTGTAGGTGTCAGACCATCTGAGTGCGTGACGAGGACCACGATGTTCTCCTCCAGGTCTTTTCCAAACAGAGACAGCGCTGAATCCAAGATGTACCTCAGCCGGTCACTCAGTCGGTTCTCAGACGCCTTCAGAACCAGACCCACGGCGCTGATCTCATGCACGCCATCATCTGAGCGGAACAGATCTAACAGACTTTCTCTGATGATGTCATCGCGCTGGACCCCTCTGGTGTCCCCGTATCCAGGAGTATCAATGATGGTCAGTGAGAAGGGCAGAGGTTCTCCTTCAAAACCAAAGATCTGGTACTGGACCACCTCTGACGTCTGGCTCTCTGACTGGTGTCTCTTCTCGTCGTCTACGATCTGGAACCAGACGTTGTCCTTCCAGGCCACGCCCACTGCGTAGTTGACCAGAGCGTTGACTAGGGTGGATTTTCCTGTCCCTGTTTCTCCTACCAGTAATATGGTCTTGTTGGTCCCTCTCGGACTGTTTGGACCCAGAGTGATTCTCCTGATGGACCCGGTGGTCTCCTCCTCGGCTCTGAGCTGGTAGATGGAAGGAGATCCAGAACGGAGGAGTTTACTCTCGGAGATGATCCGCCCATGTTTGGGTGATTTGATCCTGGAGAACAGAGGAGAGAAGGTGGATCAGGGTGAAGTTCAGATCCTCTGATGAGACTCTGAGATGTTCCTGCTTGAATCTGGACTGTTTCAAATCTTGAGGGTATTTCAGTAAGATGGTTTAGTGGAAACTGCCGTAACTTTATCTGTTAAAAATATAAATATAATAATAATAATAAAGGAAAAAGAAGAATAAAAAATCTGCTCAGGGAAAAAACCCAGACTTTCTTAGACCTTTTTCCTGAAATACATCCCTTAACTGTTTCTGGTGAGGTCATAGTTGTAATTGGATGGGGGAGGAGCTAGTGCGCATTGTCACTTTCTGTTTGTGTATTTTAACGCTTCACTTAAAAAACTTAATTTAAAGATTAAAACTTACATTTCTATGATAAAAGGTTCACGAAATCTCAGAATGACGCAGCTTCCTCTGTGGATGAAAGAGAAACGAGTCAGCAGGGATCTTTGAACAGCTAACAGCAGCTAACAACCGCACAGCCAACAACAGCTAACAACCGCACAGCCAACAACAGCTAACAACCGCACAGCCAACAACAGCTAACAATAACACAGCAGCTAACGC
>VRLP01001826.1:0-110658 GCA_009660295.1 Lophius piscatorius | reverse complement strand
CAACACAGCTTTACAGCAACACAGCTTTACAGCAACAACACAGCTTTACAGCAACAACACAGCTTTACAGCAACACAGCTTTACAGCAACAACACAGCTTTACAGCAACAACACCATTTTACAGCAACAACAACACCTCACAGCAACGATACCACTTTGCAGCAATGCCAGAGCTTTACAACAACAATAAAGCTTTACAGCAACAACACAGCTTAATAGCAATGACACCGCTTTCCAACAACGACACCATTTTACAGCAACGACAATATCTCACAGCAACAATACCACCTTGCAGCAATGCCAGAGCTTTACAACAATACAGCTTTACAGCAATGACACCACTTCACCAACTATGTCACAAACTGAATTGAAGCAATCTTCAAAGTAAAGGGATAATAAAGTCAAAATGAATCATATATTGGGGGTCCAAACGTTCCACTACCCGTGACCCGTGTCCTGAACCGATCCTCCTTCTCATCTTGAACCTCCTCGTCTTATTGTTATAGAAACCCGTGTTCAATTATGTTAACACAGTCCGGCAATAACCCCCGCCGTCGTTATATGATGTAATGCAGTGCAATATATTCACTTTCCAATTAAGAGGGAATTGGTCTCGCGGCGGCTACATAAACTAATGCGTTTGGAGACCGACGGCAGCAGGCGAGGAAAAAAAACCCTCGCGTCTCAGAACCAGGAAGTCTGCAGAAGTGTTTAAAGGAGTATTTCAGAAATAAAAATCATGCAACAAAACAGAGCAGCTTTTATTCCTCGTGCCGAGAAAAAGAACACATCACACACTGTACCTTTTTTTTTTTTTTTTTGCGCCCATGTGACTCAGCCAATGAAACTTTGATATGATTAACTCATCCGTCATGATGTCATGGATTGGCCTCAGAATTTAAACACCTTAAGAGACCGGGCTCTATAAAAACCCAACAGGCCTCACTGTGTTACGCACACACACACACACACACACACACACAGAAGTCACACACAGGAGCGGCGTGATGATGATGTCACCCCGCGCGATTTGCAGTGGGCTTTAAATCCACTGCAGGCCGAGCTGCGATGACGGCGGAACCAGGAGGAGCCTAAGTGTCTTTGTCAAATTGGAGAACGGAGCGATGCGAGCCGAACAAAACCCACTCAAGAATCCGCCGCCCTCCAGAACCATTACGGTTAATGGTCCGGTAAAAAGCTCTGGATATTACCTGCTTGTGTCAGCGTGTCTGCCGGCCGACAAATAAGCCGTTTTATTGAGGCGCGCTGGAATCAACGCCGCCGCCGCCACCGCCGGCGCCGCCGGCGCTATACAGATCCAGAGGTCGCTGGTTTAAAGGCTCCATGTTTGGGAGAATTCAAGCTTTTGACTTGATGAAGGAGGTTTAATAAAGGAGGTTTAATGAATGAGTTTGTTTGGTTCTTATGTTTTGGACCGACCCACTTTGGTTTAACGTTTGGTGTCTGAGGTCAACCCGGCTGTGACGGGGTCACGAGTCTCCGCCCTTCTGGTGCCGGTCCGAAGTCCAAATGAACGTGGAGGGTTGCGTCAAGAAGGGTCGAAGGAGAAAAAAAAGGAGGAGGAGGATAAGAATGAGGAGGAGAAGAAGAGGGAGGAATAGAAGTAGAAGGGGGAGTAGAAGAAGTAGAAGGTGGAGGAGAAGACAAAGAAGAAGGAGGACGAGGAGGAAAAGAAGGAGGAGGAGGAAGAGGAGCTGAAGAAGACAAAGGAGGAGGAGAGAAGGAGAAGAAGGAGGAGAAGAAAGAGGAGGAAAAGAAGGAATAGGAGGAGTAGAAGAAGAAGAAGGAGGAGAATATGAAGAAGCTGAAGGAGGATGAGGAGGAGAAGAAGGCGGAAAAGAAGGAGGAGGAGGAAGAGGAGATGAAAGAAGAAGAGGAGGAGGTGGAGTAGAAGAAGAAGGAGTAGGAGGAGAAGGAGGAGAAGATGAAGGAGATAAAGGAGGAGGAGGAGGAGAAGGAGGAGGACAAGAAGAAGATGAACTGTTTCTAGATAGTTCTGTGAACTCAGACCCGGTTCTGTTTGGTTTTCAGATGCATCTGTGACGTCACAACAAAGAGAAAGCAGAAATTCCTGTTTCCTTTGATCCTGTTTGATCTTAGAGATCAATCATGGAAAGAAACGTTGAATCGGTTCGTTAGAAGAGAATGTCGTATTTTACACGAATGTTTCTGATATTTACACGATTCTCTTCAACGGTCCGTTACGACGTCTGTGTGATCCAAGTGTCTCGACCTCAGATCCTTCACATTTCTGTAAACGAGGAGAACCTGATTCTAAAATATTTAAATACCTACTTAAATAATAATAATAATAATGATACTTTTTTTAACCGTGTATTTAATCGTGGTGAAAGTATGAAGAAAGTAAAAACCACTGATCTGGTCGTCACACTTTCCTCACCGAACACTGAGATCTTTGCCGAGAAGGAGACGGTGAACCGGTGCTGGTACCGCCTCCCTCTACCGCCACTGCTGCACTCTGGGTAATCTGACCATAGTTTGGTTAAACTTCCATCTTTGTGGAAGTTTAACCAAATCCTCAGAAGGTTTTTTTCCCAGCATGCCTCAGAAAAGCCAGATGAGGATGATTCGATGATTCAGTCACATGATCTTCTACATGTTTGATGATGATGAAACGCAGATTTTAAACGGGGTTTGGTTGTTTTTTTTTAAAATCCCTGTAGTTTGAGCCCAGGATTAGAAACAGAGTCCGACTTAATCTCAGGTTTCTCATTAAGTTGATCTGGACGCAGTAATAGAAGTTCTACGGGTCACAGACAGTACACACACACAAACACACACAAACACACACAAGACAATACACACAAACACACACACAAAAAATACACACGTACACAAACACACACATACACAAACACACACAAACAAACACACACACAGATACACAAACATACAATCAAACACACGCACACACAAACAAACACACACAGATACACACACACAGATATACACACACACAGACACACACACACACAGATACACACATACACACATACAGATACACACACACACAGATATACACACACACACACACACACACACACACACACACACACACACACACACACACACACACACACACACACACACACAGAGGCCATCTTGTTAATGTTTAATGTTTACTGACTTTGGGGAAGAATAAAGTTTGGTTCTATGAAGAAGAGGAGACTTAATTACTTTTTTCTCATTAAACTTCCTTACAGGTCCGTTTTGACGATCGTCTCAGCAGGAACATTAAATAGTAGATAAAAATAAAAGTCTACAGATGGAATAAATGTATGTGTTCTAAGATTGTTCAGTTTTACTTTCAGCACATTATTAATGTCTGCCTGAAATATTGGAAACATGATGAGTTTTTTAAATAAACGACTTGGGATATAAAAAAAAATACATTTTCAAAAAGATATAAATATAAAATATGTCGTACGTGAAATAAACAGGGATGTCCTGTAAAATCACGGCAAATAAAACGATAAATAGAAAGATAAATTAAACCGGTGTTTAAGTTACAATATTATTTTGTAAAATACTTTACAAAACAAAACAGTTTTAAAGGAAAATAATGTCAAAATAATTATATTTCTTTTATTTTAGTAGTTAGTAGTCGACAAAAAAAAGTATATGTAGAATATTCATATATATATATGTGTATAATATATATATAAATATATATACAGTATATTTAGAATATAGATATAGAATATAAATAGAACATATATACAACATATGTAGAAAGTATGAATATATAAGGAGTTAATCATAACAAGAATGATCATCAACTAATTCAATATTATTTTTATCTAAGGCCTATAATATTTATATATATTTATATAAACATACACACATATATATATACATACATGTATTTATATATACATAAACTCATATATATATGTATATATTTGTATATATACATATATATCGATACACATATATAATATATATACATAACTCATATATATATATATGTATATAGTTATATATTTTTAAAAAAGCGGCTCACGCCACTCGATCCGTTGATCCGCGGCGGAGGCCTGATGTAATCCGTTCTGTCGGTTATCGACAGAGAGTAATATGATCGTCAGAAATTCTGCATGCTGGGACGTCTGTGAAATCTCATTACCGTCTCGTGTTTCGCCCAGCCTCCTCCACCCAACCCTCCTCCACCCCGCTGGGGCACCACGCCAAAAAGGGTAATGCCAATAAGAATGAGATAAATTGGAAGTCAAAGAGAAAAAAAAATAAAAATCCATGCGTCCATTAACCCTGAGAAGGAAGTGGAGACTTTATTTTCTCCTTCTTCTTCCTCTTCATCTTCTTTTTCTTTCTTGGGTAGCTGCCAGGTTTGTTTTGTTTTTGTTCAGAGCTAGTTTCTCTCGGCTCAGCAGAACCGGGCCGCATTTGTCGCTGCCCTTCAGAAAAGGTCAAAACCACATGACCCCATGCTGCTGCTGCTGGACGCCACACGGCCTCCAAACCGTGTGCGATAGGTCAAGATCGCAAAAGCCTCTCACGGGCGACTTCCCCCGATTTGGGATTATTATCATCGCGTTCACTTCCTGGTCTCGGTCCAGCTTAATGTCGTTACCGAAGTATCGTCAGTCCAGTCGTTTGGGAACGGCTTTAAATATCAGTGGGGAAGTTCTGGCAGGCGGTACGAAACATCCGGTTTGAGTTGGGTTTAAAAGAAAGAAAAATACAAGAAAAATAAACGTTTAGACTTAACCTTAATATTACGTCGTAAAATAAAAAAAACAAAAGAAGAAAATTGAATAAAGAAAATTTTTTTTTTTTTTAAATGATGACATCATCAAAGAATGTAACCAGAAAAACAACAAAAAGGAAAGAAATTACGAAAGATAACGAAAAAGAAGAAATAAAATAAAAAACACAAAATAGAAAAACAAAAAGACGAAATCATAACAAAATAAAAATGAATTAAACTAACAAAGCAGTAAAAAAAAAAGAAAAAGAAAAAGGACGACGAAGAAGAGAACATAAAAAAAACAATAAAATAGAAGAATAAAAGACTAGATCGTAAAAAAAGAAAAATGAATGAAACAAACAAAACAGTAAATAAAAGAAAAAGAAAAAAAAATGACGACAAAGCAGAAATAAAATTAAGAAACCCCAATAAAATAGAAAAAGAAAAAAAGCATTAAAACTAACAAAAAAGTAATAAAAAAAAACAACCAAAACCTACAAACCAAATAACCAATTAAAACCATTTATTATTTGAAGTTATTATATATATTTTTGTTTGTATTTAAATAACCACTAAATTCAGAGGCATCATGGACGCCGTGTCCAACGCCACAGATCCTTCGTTTTCATGCGATAACTTAAAAACTCTTACGTGGATCATTTTCAAACTTCAGACCCTCACAGAACTTAGGACGAGGAAGAACTGGGTCGATTTTGGAAAAGGTAGGCTGAATATTTCTGACTCTAGGGGGAGTTTTATTTTGAAAAGTGTTCATAATTTTTCAAAAGTTGGTATAATTAATTCCAAATACGGTCCAAAGAAATCTATTTTTTCTTCACCACAATGGACCGATACAAAACCCGCATTAGTGCTGATGGCCCACAGAACCGCCGGTCCTTTCCCGGCCCATTTTCCCGTCATGTTTTAACGTAAATAGTCCTTAAATGTCAGATAGAATATAAGTTATCTCGTGTAAATGCATCACATAAGGAACATATTCAGATACTTCTTAAATACTGTCTTTTTTTCAGGAGGGAATAAAAGATTTCAACTCAATAAAGATGTAATAACAATATTAAAGATATTAAATGTCTTTAAAAAAAAAAAGACGGACCCAATTCAAAGATTTATAGCCGTGAAACTTCTTTCTCTATTGAATCAATGACAGATCTCAGATTTCTGCTCAAAAAAAAAACATTTTTTTCCGGCTCTGCTCAATATCAGAGTGAGAAGCAGAATTCATTTCCTGTATAGCCGACATGACAGGCAACTAATAGCCAGGGGTCAAAGGTCAGAGCCACAGCGCGCAGACAATAGATGGAACAAATCCTCCGTCCCCGGAATGATTCCTTTCGTTTTTATCGGACGATGTTGCTCGCCGATAGGAGCCACTCCGTCGTTCACCGCCAGAATTAACCTTTTCTCCAAACAGTCCGCTTCTGTCGCTAGAACTCTTTATTTGTTTGTTTGTGTGACAGCAGCAACAGGACCGCCACTGATCTCTAACCGGACTATTCTGACTCTTATTCATACATGTCGTTATTCAGATCGGAATCTTTCCTTTTTCTTTATACTTGCATTAAATATTCTCCTTAATTTCAATATACATGTTTATTTTTAGTCAGAGTATACAGTATATGTACTATGTATGTGTATATGTATGTATGTGTGTGTGTCTGTATATATATATATGTGTGTGAGTGTGTACGTGTATACATGTGTATATGTATGTGTATATGTATGTATTTATGTGTGTATGTATATATATATATATGTGTGAGTGTGTGTTCGTATACATGTGTATATGTATGTGTTTCTCTATGTGTATACATGTACATGTATATAAGTATGTACGTATATGTATATATTATGTATGTATATATATATATATATATATATCTGTATGTATATAATACATTTTTTGTATGTATATATATATGTATAGAGAGAGAGAGACAGAGCGAGAGTATATCTATCTATCTCTCTGTTTATATATTATATATATAAATATGTATGTTTATATATTCGTTTCTATTTCAAATGTATTTTCATCATCGTCCAAGTGATATAAAAAAAATAAAATATTTGTTGGTTTATTTGACAGTATATATTTTTTTATATTTCAGCGATACCTCGGTGTAGGAGAAAAACATATTACAAAACTTAGAACAGGAATTTAATAAAACATCTCGTTACATTTTAGACAAAACAATTAGCGTCCAGATTATAACCTCGTCCTTTCCAAGAGTTCGGGTGAATGTCGGGTTTGGGTTTGGACCCAATGGGGGGCTGGCCGGTGCTGGGGAGAGATCCTGCAACGAGGTCCTTCTGCACTTTGTAGCAACTTCTCGCCCATATTGCACAAAAGTGAACCAGCGGCAACTTTTTCACCATTTTCTTCTTCTTTGTTGGTTTTTAGAGGCAAAGTCTTTCTTCATCCTCTGTTTCTCTGGAGCCGGTGTCCAATTCATCCAATCTGGGCTTCTGCACATGAAACATGAGAGGGACTTCTCCCTCTGGAGATAAAAACACTTTTCTCAGCTAAAAGAAACAAGCAGAAAAACTGTCATCATAGCTGATTATACACTCATAAAAACACAATGATGGATTTTATGGAATCCTCGCCACCGCCTCGGATCCTTCATGTTCAACGCCATAACTCAAAAACTGTTTCATGGATCGTTTTCTAATTTTAAAGCCACATAGATTTTAGTGTGAGGAAGAGCTGGATTGATTTTGAGAAATGTCGGCTGTTAATATCCGACAATAGGGGGAGCTTTATCTCTAAAAGTTTTTCGGGCATAATTTCTCAAGCCATAGTCCATTTATTTTAAGATATACCGTTAAATTTTACAGAATGCTCCTTTAAATAGGACAAACCCAATAATAGATTAAAGTGATGGGGGATAAAGTTGTCGGTTTGTATTTACGCACAACATCTTACAAACTATTAGTTCTAGACTCACCAAACTGTCCACATTTATAAACTAAAGTAAAAAAAAGTTTTGCTGTTCTGAATTATCTATAATTTGTTATTGTGAGTTTTTACAGAGATTATCTCACCTCAAGTTTATTTCATGAGCTAGCTTCACCAAAATGCAGACAAAAACTTGACCATAATGAGTCGATTCAACTTTTTACATTTCGTTTTTTTTTACATTTTCAATATTTGCTCAATTTACTTTTAATTTAATACTTTACTATTTCGAAAAAATAGCAAAAACTTGTGTTTCTTTGGGTAAAAAGTGTTTGACATCTTGTAAATTTGCAAATCATTCCTCCATTCTGACGTCTGACATTTATAGTTTTGTAATGCACCTCTGGGCCACCGTAGTCCACCGAGCGCCGTAGTCCACCGAGGGGGGGGCACCGTAGTCCCCCCCCCCCCCCCCCCCGCCCACCCCCCCCCCCCCCCCCCCCCCCCACCGTACGACTCCCCCGACTATGGCAATGAAAGTGGGCCACGGTGAGCAAACAGATCAGCCTCCATCAAAGATCCCCCCCTCATATATTACAGACATAAAAAGTCATTATCCTCACAGGAAATCAATAGCCGACGTGGTCAAGATGAAGAGACCCCCGTCTGGTTTTTCGGGGTCAGCTTACGAAGGAACATTTCAGCAAATGATATCATTTTTCTATCATTAACCGGCCCTCAGGTCGATGGCCGTGTTTAAGCCTGAGGTATAGCGTTACTTGTAATGTCGGGTAATGAATGGCGCGCTGGTCGGGACGTGTTCGGCATTGATTGAAGGGCGAGGAGCGTCGGCGCTCAATAAAGGTACGTCCAGCAGCGTTTCCATAGCATAGCCGCAATATTTGAGGTGTGGACTTGGCTCCTAAAGCATCATGGGGCTTTATTTGGAGATCTTATTAAAAGGTCTCCGCTAGTGTTTGTCCAGACTAGCGTTGTTTGGTCTGGAGTCTAGCTGCGTGGAATTGACCCGGCAACCCCAGCAGGAATCAAAAAATATCATTTTTTTTTTCACTTCATTGTTGTTTTAAAGCCCCAAAGGAAATTTGGGAGGTGATCCTGAAACTACAGGTTTAGTCATAATTGTGGCTGCCGCTCTATTTTTATTGGTCATCGCAGGCGTGAGTAAACGCAACGGTTCATATTCCCCGGAACATTTAGTGGAAAAAAATAATTCTCCTTGAAAAAGAAGTTATAAAGAAAAAAATTTTTACTTAGCTTGTATTAAGTAAGAAAGAAAATCTGTAGATATTGTTAATTAGTTTAGTAGATATTGTTAATTAAAAATATATTGATTTTTTTTGGGTGTAATTTGCCACTTGAAAAATCTATTTCTCAGGCTGTTATTGACGCCCGTGAATGAAAACTTTTCCCTGGAAATGATCCTGTGAAAGTCTGCTGATGGAGAGGGAAACGTAAAAATGAATTATGCTCATCTATTTTGAATTTAATCAGTAATTCTAGTCTTTTCTATTCCGTTGGTTTATTCAGAATTCTATCAAATGAGTGAATAAAATCTCAAAATCCTGTTCTGCCCTCGACCTGGTGTCCATCTTTATTTATTATACAATTGCTAAATTTATAATGTATTAATAAATTTACTTGTAAGACACAAGTACAGAAGAAAATTGACAGTTTGCATAAGCGGCGTCCAATGAGCTGCACTTTATACAAGAGCTAATTTCCAACAGTAGCCCATTGCTGGGCATTGATGGCCCATCCATCATTTGTTAAAGCTAGCTTGTTACAGTCGGCTTGTTAAAGCTAGCTCGTTACAGCCAGCTTGTTACAGCTAGCTTATTACAGACAGCTTGTCACAGCTAGCTTGTTACAGACAGCATGTTACAGCTAGCTTGTTAAAGCCAGCTCGTTACAGCCGGCTTGTTACAGCTAGCTTGTTATAGCCAGCTTGTTATAGCTAGTTTTTTACAGCCAGCTTCTTACAGCCAGCTTGTCACAGCTAGCTTGTCACAGCCAGCTTGTCACAGCTAGCTTGTTACAGACAGCATGTTAAGCTAGCTTGTTAAAGCTAGCTCATTACGGCCGGCTTGTTACAGCTAGTTTGTTACAGCTAGCTTGTTATAGCCAGCTTGTTATAGCTAGTTTTTTACAGCCAGCTTGTCACAGCTAGCTTGTTACAGACAGCATGTTAAGCTAGCTTGCTAAAGCCAGCTTGTCACAGCTAGCTTGTTATAGCCAGCATGTTAAGCTAGTTTTTTACAGCCAGCTTGTCACAGCTAGCTTGTTACAGACAGCGTGTTAAGCTAGCTTGTTAAAGCTAGCTCATTACAGCCGGTTTGTTACAGCTAGCTTGTTATAGCCAGCTTGTTATAGCTAGTTTTTTCAAGCCAGCTTCTTACAGCCAGCTTGTCACAGCTAGCTTGTTACAGCCAGCTTGTCACAGCTAGCTTGTTACAGACAGCATGTTAAGCTAGCTTGTTAAAGCTAGCTCATTACAGCCAGCTCGTTACAGCTAGCTTGTTATAGCCAGCTTGTTATAGCTAGTTTGTTACAGCCAGCTTGTCACAGCTAGCTTGTTACAGACAGCATTTTAAGCTAGCTTGTTATAGCCAGCTTGTAATAGCTTTTTTTTTTTTACAGCCAGCTTGTTTCTGCTACCTTGTCACAGCTGGCTAGCACTTATCATAATAATAATAATAATAATACATTTAATTTATAATGCACTTTACACTTTACACTTTATCATTATCCTCACATGCTCGATTGTCCATTATCGTGAGCGTGGCGTCGGGAAATATTAGCATAAATAAGAAAGAATCAGTGAAGAAGAAGTCTGCTCCACAGTTTGAGTGGAATAAAAAAGAAAATCACATTTTCTTTCTTTGTCCTTTTTAATAACGGGCAGACAAATAATCTTCACAGTAAATTGACTTTCATTTCTTCTCCATTAAATAGTTCCAGGAAAAAGGATTGAAATTCCGTAAAGGGGATTCTTTGCGGCCCATTTAATCGGAGGAAAGAAGGAAAACTTTGGTCTATTTATCCGGAGTCATACCCGCGCTTCGCATTATTGATCAGAGCTCGTTTATTCATCATCAATCTGATGTTTCCATCATCATCTTGTTTCTACCTCCGTCCTCTCACTCTATCTCACGCTCTAGAACACATATCGCTCCTGCTACCGAGCACAAAGCATCCGCCTGAAAAAAAAAAAAAAGAGGCTAGAAAAAGGACGCCAAACGATGAGTTAGCAGCGAGACACGGGGCGGAGTGCACCCGCTGCCCCTTCATCACTGAGCGTGCATCAACTGCGAGATCACCCTCGGCGGCGCTAAAAGAAAGCGTTGGGTGGCGGAGATGTATTTCATCAAAATTGCATGGTTTCAGCCTCCGTTTGGCCACTTAAGACACTTTTGTTTGGTGTTTGGAGGACAAGCCGAGTATAAAGCTCTCAGTCCTCACAGATGAGAGGACGCCGCCGGCGCGTTAATGTGGGAGTCATTGAGGGCTACGTGCCAAGGAGACGCCATCCAGGCCTTTTAATACCTTTTCTAAAGCAACATTGAAACCTGGTTTTCGGCGCCACCAAGGAGAAATTTTAAAACCCTGCGAGTTCTCCGGTTCACTCGGTTCAGTCCAATTAAGAGGACGATGCATTGTTGCCTCTTAGTTCGTCTTCATTCTGTGTTCAGACCGATGGCAGATTTATCTTCTCCCGCGGTCACAAAGTGCCCATAAAGATACAGGGTGGCGAGGAACATAATTAGTGGAGCCTGCAACAAACCACATCCATCACGGCTTCTGCTGGACGGCCAGAAAAAGGAGAAAATATGGCAGCCTGTGCTGGAATATCGTTATCGGCCGCACTTTAAGTCGTTGTGACAGAACATGTTTTGGGCTGAATCCACGCCGGCCTCATCGGACGCTCTCCTGCGGGGCTTACGTTGAAGATTCATTCATTTTTCCCAAAATAAGTAGGAAAAATAACATGAAGATAAGACGTGGCATGTGGGATAAAGTCAAAGAAATCATAAAGTAAGTCGGAATTTATTGAATTGTGAAATAAGGTGAAGTTAGAGGTCAAACTTGTGTCGCCAGAATTTACGTCGTTCGCTGCAACGCGACGGTTTGTGTACTGATGCAGTGAAAAAACGACCTTCAGATTTTTATATTTTTATATTCTGTATTTGTATCACACATGTAGACTTATATATGTATATATATACATATATGGAAATAAAATAAGGACCTGGTACCAGGTGCTGGTTATACAGTTTATAAATATATACATTAAAGTCAAAATAGTAAGTAAGAATTCTGTGATTAAAGTCAGAATTCTGAGATTGTAGCTAGGATTCCGAGATAAGACTGAATTTAGAGTTCAAATTCAGGATTCTGAGAATAAAGTCAGAATATGGCGTTTAATGTCAGACTAAAGTCAGAATTCTGAGAATAAAGTCAGACTAAAGTCAGAATTCTGAGAATAAAGTCAGAAGTTTCCGAAAAAAAGTCAGAATTCTGAGAATAAAGTCAGAATTCTGGACAAAAACAAAAAATCCCACTGTGGCCCTAATCCTCTTCCGTACAAAGCTAAACTTCACAGAAAGTATTAAACATCTTTTTTTTCACACACAGATTTAGTCTGAGTTTGTCATCCAGTTCAGGGGGCGCATTCTTACAGGAAGACAAACCCAGTCCGCTGGAGGTGGTGGAGGAGGTGGGGGTGGGGGTGGGGGTGGGTGTGGGGACGGGGGTGGGCATAACCCGGTGTGTTCTCGGGGTCAGTACCATGTCTGGGTAAATGGGTCAGGGTTACAACCTTGGATCAATACAGCTTAATATCAACTCAGGAATATATACTCATAATATTCCGTAACATTTTTTAATGAATTCACGCAACAAAAACCGAGTGAAGGAACCGAAGGTGAGAGTTTTTCACCTTCTTCGCCGTAATAGAGTTCCGGGTCAGACGATGACGGGTCGTCGGTAATAAATCCTAGAACCGGGTCCATTCAAGGTCAAATTCAAAACGAATGGGGAATCTAAGAGGGAGCCGGGGCGAGGCGGTTCTTTAAGTTCTTTAAGTCCATTCCTCTTGGTCTCGCTAATAATTGGTGCCGCGGCGCTTCGTTCCAGTCGGAGCCAGAAGTCGTAACGACTAATTCATTCCAGAGGAAAACGTATTAAGAGTCTTCATCAGACTAAAATCCAAACAGTTGATCAAAACAACCTTCTTTTTTTTGGGGGATTTGTAAAATAGACAAACGGACGCCGCCTCTAAAACGTCATTTTAACGGAAACCTAAGAGCGGCAAGCAGAAACATGTTTCTTTTCTTTTCTTTCATATCCCGCGTGGTGGAATGATCGCCACCGGGGACGTCAGGCGAAGTGGCAGTTGGGAGTTCATTTGCAGTTTTTTTTGCCACGAGTGACTGGCAGCGATTTTTTTATTTATTTATTTCTTCCCTAGATCTAATTCAGCCACTGACATAAAGCAGCGCGGAAATTTCAATCGCTTCCATTTTCTCTCCCGGAAACATGTCGGTCACATGACACGGGCAATTCATTCACGCCTCAGAGCGCCCATCCGCCATCGCATCTTCTTGTCAGACTGTGCAGCCATTGTACCCCCCCTCCCACCTCCACCCAAACACCCACCCACCCGCCCGCCCCTCCCTCTCGCTGTGCCTTTTCCCCACGAGGGTCTGCACAGTTTCAGCGAAAAAATGTCCCATCAGTCCCTAAATGAGAATCATTCTTCCTCTTCGCTCTCAGCGTGTGATGAAGAGCGAAGCACTCGGCTCTGCCGGGAAAAAAAACAGAAGACAGAAAGAGAATGATAAGAAAAGACAGACAGGAAGAGGAATGAAAGCCTGAGATGGCCTTCGCCCCCTTAAATCCGGACCCCCCCCCCCGGAAAGATCTCCCAGCCATTTTTGTGCGAGTCTGTAACAATCAGAACATTCACAAACGTGGCGCTGATGCCATTTCTCTCCGCTAAGATCCGCACTATGCCAAGTGCCCCCTTCTGAGAGCTACCGCTAGCCCGGCCAAAAAAATCCTGTCCCACCTCCTCCTCCTCCTCCTCCTCTTCCTCCTCCTCAAGCAATGAAATCACCCCCAGAGTGCTGAGAAATTGCCCCTTCCGTGTCCACTTCAAATGCGTGTGAATTCCAAATAACGTTCCACAGCCAAATAGCAGCTGGCACAGAGCCGGGGGAGGGGGGGTGAATGGATGGAGAGGGGGAGGGTCTTGCCCGCGGAGAGCAGGGAAAGAAGGTGATGAAGACGATGAGATGTCAGACGTCAAATTGAAACCAAAAGCTCGGCCTGGCTGTCCCTCAAAAACTAGAATGATATATACGCTTTATTACAGACATGCGGACTGCAGGGGCGCACTGTAAAAAAATGTTCTGGTGTTTTTATGGGGTACGAGAAAACGGCAGCTCTGGTTGTCGGAGAAATTACGTAAAAAATAACTCAAAAAGTAAACAATTTTACGATGCATCCGTAAATCTTATGCACTGAAAGTGTGTCATTTACAAAATAAAAACATTTTGAAACAGAAAAATTTTGAATCCCTTTCGTTCTTCATTTCGCTCTACCACGCTCTAGTTCTCTCCGTTCTTCATCCGTATTGAATCTCAGCCAATTTTACTAAAAGATAGCAGAAAAAAAACATTGTTTACCTGAAAAAGCCTGATTTTAAAACTCATTTTACTGGATTTTTGCATTCATTTGACTTTAAAGTTGTTTACGCTGCAGTATTTGTATTTGTCTCATCTTTAAATTTAATAAATCAAAATCCAGATTCTGAGCTTAAAACGTTTTAAAGTTTTGTTTTAGAGTTAAAAATTAATAAAATCAGATAGTTGTTGTTTTTTTTTTAGCATTTTTTTTTTTTTTTTGTATTACAGATTTTATATGTTTAATCTAAACACATTACTTTAAACATGATTTTAATAAATGTTACAACGTATTACTTTAGGATGAACATTTTTTAATGTTTTGCTATTTACATTTTTTTTTGCAGCACTTCCCTTTTAAGTCCTCGGATATTTTTTGCAGACATTTTTTACATTTATGACGACCCCTAACTTCCCATTTATGACGACCCCTAACTTACCATTAATGATGACCCCTAACCTACCATTTATGATGACCCCTAACTTACCATTAATGACGACCCCTAACTTACCTTTTATGACGACCCCTAACTTACCATTAATGATGACCCCTAACTTACCATTAATGACGACCCCTAACTTACCATTTATGACGACCCTAACTTACCATTAATGATGACCCCTAACTTACCATTTATGACGACCCCTAACTTACCATTTATGACGACCCCTAACTTACCATTTATGACGACCCCTAACTTACCATTTATGTAATCATGAATGTAAAAAATCCGGTAAGTTAGGGGCCGTCATGCATGACTTCCAATTTGAGTGCTGCAGAAAAGAACTGATGATAAACACAAGACGAAGTCCACAACAGCTGCAGTTCTGGTTCTGATCTATTACATCCATGGCAGCCCAAAGTGAAATATTCCTCAAACTGCGTGCCTAAGACGGATCAAAAACATTTATAAAAATGATAAATATATTGGACCTGCACTTCACTGGAGCACTGTAAAAAGAGAAATGTTGGATTTTTTTTTTAAAGTGCATGATTTGTCCTCAAAGGAATAAACACCTTCAAAAATCCTAAAATATTAAACAGTAAATAAATATTACTTTATTATTGCTGCATAATTTCGACATTCCTGCAGCATTTTAAGAAAAATGTTTCACACTGTAAAAAGAAAATTGTTGGATGAAGTCCATGAACTATTTCAACACTCAATTAAATTAAGTATTTACCACTTAAATTAATAAATTAGCATGAAAAGTTCCTTTTCATTTAGGTAACAAGCTGAAGTAATCTTTTAAGTTATATGGACGATTTTCTTCTGTTTTTTTTTACAGTGCATGATTTGTCCTCAAAGGAATAAACACCTTCAAAAATCCTAAAATATTAAACAGTAAATAAATATTACTTTATTATTGCTGCATAATTTCGACATTCCTGCAGCATTTTAAGAAAAAATGTTGCACACTGTAAAAAGAGAATTGTTGGATGAACTCAAACACTTACTTTGACTGGTAACACTCAATTAAATTAAGTATTTACCAGTTAATTTATTAAGTTAGACTCAACAAATGTTTATATTTAGTTAACCAGCTGAAGTATTCCTTTAAGTTAATTGAAAATTTCTTTTTACAGTGCATGATTAGACCCCAGAAGCATAAAAACAACAAAATTACAGCTTTAAAAATTCTTCAAATCTCTCTTATAATCAAGTTCTTCCACATCAACATTCAGACTCAGAAATACTTCATTTAATTGTGTATCACCGGTGATCAACTTATGTTTTTTTTTAAGTGTAATGTTCTCTAATGCAGACGAGGTCGTCCGCAAACATGCTAGGGTACAACCGCTTGGAAGACCCCTATCTCCTGCATCGCACAAGCGACGATCCTGACTGAACACCTAATGGGAAAATAATATACACTATTAGAGTATATAGATTTTTATATATATATATATATTAATGTATATATTTACTATTTATATATATATATATATATATATATATATATATATATATATACATATAAATAGATATATAAACACATATATATTTATGCATATATATGTATATAAACACATGTTTGTGTATATGTATATATATATATACATATAGATATATGTATATATATATATATATACATATAGATATATGTATATATATATATATATACATATAGATATATGTATATATGATTTTGTATATTTATATATACATAAACATATGTGTCGAAAATATACAACCACATTTCCTAAAATCTATCCAGTTCTTCCTCGTGTTAAGGTCTATGTAGGTATAAATTCATCCATATCCCCGATTTTTCTGGTTATATAAATGTCAGCCAATCAGATCGCGTTCTGTTGGACGAATTATCTCCGCCGTCATAATGTGGCAGAGAAACGACAGATCTGCAAAATGAAAGGACTGAATACAAAAACAGGCCGGGTCAAAACACTTCTACTCTGGTTGGAATGACCTCACACACTGGGTCATGACAGAGACAATAAGAACCATCAGAACCATGACCCAGGAGGAGAAAAGACCAGGACCAGAGTTTAAGAAAAACAAACCGTTTTAGAGGGCGGAACCTGTCACAACTGTCATTTTGTTCCACAAAATAAAATACAATGTTAAAAAACAAATTGTGCAAATGATTTATTAGTCACAGCCTCCCCGTGATCCGGTATCCCTCTGCTTCCATGCATGGGTCTCTCTGGATCGGCTCTCCAGAACTTATTACTTGTCCTTTCGGAGTTTTTTAAAACAAACAAATTTGTTCTTCCCTGTTCTCAGGAGCGCCAGCTGGATCGCCTCTCCTGTCCGTCAAACTCCCGAACCCCCGCCCCCCTCTTCGGGCCGGGTTCTTGTCAGACAACTCCATCACCTTGCTCAGCCCGAAAAGCACTTTCACCTTTTCAACGGGTCACTGGGTCGGCCCCTGGGTCCAGATTACAAACGGCTTGAACTGGTTCGTTCACATTTGGGAGGTTTCTTTCGATAAAAACAAACTCTGGACTGTTTTTGAGGTCCGTTTGACATTTTTGGAACGTCCCCACCCAGAACCATGGCGTGCACCAAACAAACACATCAGATGAGCCTTCCAACAGAACTCTGGTGTGGAATTCCTGCTTTGACACTTGGACGCGTTTTATACCCTCCTTGTGAGATCCCCGCCTGTAAAAACAGACACACGAATACAAAACACTCCGTTTGGCCCGGCACAAAGTATTGTTCTGGAAGGTCGGTCACCGGGCCGCACAGAATCTCTCCAAAAACATTCAACCTTTTCCATATGCCGTTTGTTTTGGGTCTATTTGTTCAGTGTTCAAAAGGTCCGTTTGAATGCTAGGTAAGGAGGATAAAGTCTGAATTCTGAGTTTAAAGTTAGAATTCTGAGAATAAAGTCGTAATTCTGAAAAAGAAGTCCGAATTTCGAGATTAAAGTCGGAACTCTGACAATAAAGTCGGAATTAAGGTAATAAAGTTATAATTCTGAGAATAGGGTCCAAATTTAAGAGATTTAAGTCTGAAATCTGAGATTAAAGTCAGAACGCTAACAAAATTAAATGTATTATTATTATTATTAATAAAGTCCGAATTATGGATTTAAAGTTAGAATTTTGAGAATAAAGTCTGAGTCCTGAGCTTAAAGTTAGAATTCAGAAAATAAAGTCCGAATTCTGAGACTAAACTCCGAACTCTGAGAGAAAAAGTTAGAATTCTGAAATTCAAGTAAGAATTCTGAGAATAAAGTCTGAATTCTGACTTTAAAGTTAGAATTCTGAGAATAAAGTCCAAATTTTGAAAAAGGAGTCAGAATTCCGAGATTAAAGTCTGAATTATGAGAATAAAGTTAGAATTCTGAGAATAGGGTCCAAATTCTGAGATATAAGTCTGAATTCTGAGCATAAAGTCAGACTTCCATTCAAAGATATCACAGAGACGTCCGTGGGCCTGATCTTCTTCCATGGAACCAGATCTAAAAATGTAAAGCTGCATAATAAGTGAGTCTGGACTAAGAGAACCAAACTACATCGTAAATCTCTGACCTGAAGGAGGATTCACTACCTGAGAGTGAAAGGAGTGGACGTGGAAGAGACCTTGAAGAGGACATGAGGACAAAGTCTTCAAGGAGGTCTGTAGGACGTCGTTACCGAACCAGGAACCTTCACAACGTGACTCAGACGTTCCTTTTTTTCAGGACGCAACACGAAGCAGGGATTTAGTCCGGAATGTGAGAAAGGCAGCATTAAACAGATACAGAACAAACGACAATGGTATTGACAATGATCAGCCATAACATTAGAACCGCTGACAGGTGCTCTCTCTCTCTGTCTCTCTCTCTCTCTCTCTCTCTGTCTCTCTCTCTCTCCCTCTCTCTCTCTCTCCCTCTCTCTCTGAGACCCACAAGCTGAAAAACAAAAATCTATGAGCCGATTTCCTTCCGTAAACATGAGACAAGTTCAAAAACCCAGAAGTCTAATAGTGTGTAACGAAGCGAAAGCATGACATGCAGCATTAACCTCATCAGTCGGGTCCGGCACGCAGGCCCGGTTTACCTCCTGAACTAAAGGGTTCTGTTCTGGCTGGAAAATCCAGATAAGAGATTTTTTTTTCTCCCTTCAACTTTTATTTAAAGCAATTTTTCACTTCTTCCACTTCAGATGTTGGAACCACAGAAAAGCGTCCAGCCGAGTCCAAATTACAGTTCTCTCCCTTTTCAATGTTCTTTTTTCCCTTTTTTTTTTTGTTCTTTTCCACTTCTGCACAAAAACCCGAGTCCTCCCATCCAGATAGTCTCCCGGTCTGACCAGAGCCACAACCTCAGATCGAGACTTTGGAGACAGACAAAGATCGAGAATCGGAAAATGTCCTCAGAGGAGACGTTTGTAAGAAAATGGTCAAAATAGGACTTTATAATATTCTATAAGTGACCCATCAGAGTCCAGAAACTACATGTTGATATTCTGACCCAGTTGGCCCGGAAAGACATTGGACTACAGGAAATGTATGGACCAAAATTCAACGTCTCTCGGAGGTTGATGTTCAGCCGACATCATCTTGACCTCTTGACCTCTAGTCTTACAAGTCCTCTAAGTCACCTCTGCACTGCAACCCCGACTTTAAACCGTCTTCCGCTGCCGGTGGCGGAGTTCTGAACCCAGTCTGGTGTCCAGCCCGGACCGCTGGGATCCTGGTGGAGCTGATTTCCGGCGGCCGCGTTGACTCCTCCCACATCTGAGGTCAGGATCTCGGAACAATCCGGTCAGCGACTCAGTCGCTACCTCACCAGCTAAATGATAACCCTTTTCCAGCGGGGCGGTTACGGGGCTGGTTCTGAGTCAGCGCCTGATTTGGGACCGGTTTCTTTCCGTGTCCACTGCCCAAGAACAGGCCCTCAGCCAGGAAGCCAGAACCACAACTGCTGATCCAGAAACAGGATCCGGTGACATCAGTGGCAGCTTTTAATAAGCAACGAAACGTTTGTGACTCTCAATTTAAATAAACACAAAACAGAGAGTTCAGCAAAATGTAGATGAAAACAAAAAAAACCTCATCACTGGTTTTCAGAGAGGACAAACTGTCTTCTAGCTCACGGGGCTCTAGTGCCTCTGTGACATAATGATGTGGCTCTAGTGCCTCTGGGACATAATGATGTGGCTCTAGTGCCTCTGTGACATAATGATGTGGCTCTAGTGCCTCTGTGACATAATGATGTGGCTCTAGTGTCACTGTGACATAATGATGTCGCTATAGTGCCCCTGTGACATAATGAATTGGCTCTACTGCCTCTGTGACATAATGATGTGGCTGTAGTGCCTCCCCAGCCAGTGAAAAACCAAAAAAACTGCAATTATTCCTGGAGCTACCTTCAAATCCTGTCCAGATTTTCTCCTACCTGGCCGTCCCTCATGGAAGCGAGCAGAGGTCCGGTTGGACCCCTGACGGAACAGAACCTCGGACATGGATGGTGGAGCTCAGAGGAAGTGTGACGACGTCTAAAACAACAACCTTCTCCTGAGCAGCAGAGGACGACCTCTGCGCTCAGCTAAGTGGTCACTCTGGTAAACAGTGAGGGTCACCTCGCCGTCTGGCCGCTACGGCGGTCCGAAAGTGAGTGCAGCTTAAAGTGGCAACGAAGACGAAGACGAAGTCCAGAAATGATTGATTGAATTAAACATTTTCTGTCGTTGTTGTTGTTGTTGTTGTTCCAGCTTCATTAATTGTCTGCTTTTGAACTTTTCTTGAATGTTGTGGAGACAATCAGTAATTTGAAGTTTACGGGAAACATTTTACCCAAATCATAAACCAGCAATTAATCAATTATGACAAAAATAAATATGTAGATTAATTTCTCTCCCTAATAAATTTCAGAAATATATTATTAATCTACCTTATCCCCTAGAAATGTTGTAAAAAAAAAAGTCGGTTTATAAATAACAATATCAATAAAAAGTTTTTTTTAGACGTTTCTTTTTCTTCTGTCACAATAAAACGGTAAAAGTAGAATGTTGCTCCTCGTATCTGTTCCTGCATCCAGGAGCAGCTGCTCCTCAGAAAACAGTCAATGAACAGACTAAAGGTGCATTTCACACTAAATGTAAGACACTTCTCTCGCTTTTTAACGCAGCAACGTGTTGAACGACTGGAGGACGTGAACTAAGTGAATTAAAATTTGCGATCTATTTTCTACCAATACGTTTATTTTTATTTAAAACATATATCTCCTCTGGTTCTGCGCAGCATCTCCTTTAAGGATTAGCCAACGTTTACCAGAGTGACCTGATGAACGCTGGTAACAGAAGTGCTGTGCATTCTGGGAATTGTAGTATTTGTGGTGTTTCAATGTAAACCAGCTGGCTGGTTATTATAGAAATTCAATATTGTCTGCCGGCCGGATATAATTGTTGTGCGGGCCGGATGTGGCCCGCGGGCCTCGAGTTTGACACGCGTGGACCGGACTTACATTCTACCCTCTTCGACAAACTCATGCGTGACTTTGTTTCTGTTTTCTCACACTTCTCTGGATACAGATTAGTTTACGAACGCGTTGTGATCTCGAACGCTCCGTTTCTCCGGGGGCATCCGGCTAAAAGTGGATCCCAGTGTTCAGGAAACGTGACCCGGCGGCTCGGGGAAGTCGAAAAACAGTTTGCGATAGGATAGACCGTCCATTGTATCCTTTTATCTTGAGGCAGAAAAAAAGCCCCAAATACTCATGTGGTGTCACGGGGAAACGGTGAGAACGCCGGCGAGCGGCGGTTGCCGTGGCGACAAGGAAATATTAGTTTGATGAGATAGCGGAGGGATTTCAGCCCGCCTATTGTCGCGATTCGTGAGTCAAGCGCGGCGAGGTGTCGGAGCTTGACTGCGTATGCGCGCGTGCCTCATTGAGGTTGAACAGGAAGTGGATTTATCATCGTCACCTGCGTTTGGCGGCGCGCCGGATGCAAAGTACAGTCATCAGCCGTAGATCTTCTGCCGGAGCAGCACAAACGCCACTTATGACAAATAGGACTCTTGCATTAACGGTAATTTTATGCAGCGCCAAGTTAAGAGAAACAGCGAGGTGTTTTTTTTCTGTAGAGCGTGGCGTCGGACAAATTGCTCATAGATCTTAGGAGCCTGTTGGAGCGAGACGTGGATGTTTTTCGGGGCTCGGCATCATTTCTGTCGGAGGTAAATGTTCTACAACGCAGACTAAGTTCTTCCATTTAACGTTCAGATAGTGAGGGGGCCTGAAAGTTTTCTTCTGGTTACCCGGGGGGGGTTTCGGGTTGCAGTGCCAGCCGGGTGATCCAGAACTTCCAGTCTCCAGCTCTTCCCCTGGAGGGTCCTGGTGGGGGCGTTCCCTGCCCAGATCCTCCAGTGGACTCTGGATTTAAGGTGGAATATCTCCGATGACCAGGCGCCCTGGAGGCGTCCTTTAACCGGGACCCCCCCCAACTGAGCAGAGTCAGGTTGTATATTTCTGAGCTTTATCTCCAAAAGATTTCGGTCCATAAGCTTCAAGCATTGATCCGATTTAGCCCGAATTCGGTGCATATAAATCAACATGAGGAGATCTACCTCGTATATATTATATTTTACTCTAATAGTTCACATTTTTCTCACTAGGGGGAGTTTTTTTCCAATGAGAAACTCTGTTTTTCGGACATAACTTCCTAACCATTGGTGAGGATGAGGAGTTCAATCAGACCCTACGACAGAGTAGGCCTAGTTCCCCTCTTGTTATGCTCTTTGCACCGAAGCATTGAAACATGTGACTCCGGTTGTGAGGCGCTGTGATATGAACTATGAACAGTCACAAACAGAACACGGAGTGTTTTGAATTAAAGCGCGAGTTCAGTTTTTTTTTTTTTCCTTTTTTCCCATCGGACATTATGGCTAATAAAATTTCCAACACAAAGGAATATCTCTACATTCTGAGCACTCATATACTTTTTTTTCACCCCCCCCCCATCATTCTAGACCTTCTTCTTTGACTTTACATTTTCAAACTTTGAAGAAACCGTGACCAAATCCTTTTGGCTTAACCTCAACTATCAGGAATCCTTTATGAGACTCTGCTGCGCTATAACGCAACACATTCTTTTTTCTTTTTACGACTCCTGCTGCAGTTGCACAATTACCTCAGAACCAAATTGAAAACATTACGGCGTGCTGCTCGCGCTTCGACAAGCCGGTCACTGAACCGAAAAGATAAAGAGGAGGCGGGGCGGGGGGTTGGGGGGGGGGGGCGAAGAAAAACAAGCATCAGGGATGAAAGTGGGTCAAGTGAAGACTGTTATGGGAGGCGTCCAGCAGGATTCCAGATGCGAGGCGTAGGGTGGGATGGGATGTCGTTGCCTCGGGTTTTCTCTACTTGCACTCAAGGGTTGACCCCCGCAACTTGTTGCCCCGATGGAAACCACATGTGCCCCCCCCCCCCCCCGGTGGTGGTGGTGGGGGGTTTCAATCCTGAAACCAGATGTGCACCAGCTCAGGTGTCACTTCTCTCCCCGTACAACTGACTCACCGCCAAGTATTAGCTCAGTTTCAATCTCGCTGTCAGTCTGACTCACCGCTAACGCCACGAGACAAAATTCCTACACCTCTCGCTCGGCGAAGGTCGTGATTAATGAAGGACAAGTTACGCTTTCAAACGGTTTCATATCTGTTTTCCCACACCGCCATCAGAGTCTAGACCTGTTCTAATGGAAAGTGCCAGGAGATGAATTTTTCTACTTATGTGCCGTTATATAAATAAAATTGATTCGACTTGACAGAAAGTCTCTTTTTTCTGGAAGGGAAGCCAAAAAAAGTCAAATGGTTTTTGTTTTTTTCTTCTTTATATCCTTTATTGTTTAATATATATAAGGTTGTGGTTTTTTTTTTTCTTTATATGTTTTATCTTTAATCTGGTTAACTCAGGGGTTTCTTTAAGTCCAGCTTCGGTTGAATTATAAACCTGAAATCAGTGTCAGTAACGTTCTACATATTATTATAATTATTATTATTATTATTATTATTATTATTAGGGGTTAGTAGTCTGTCATTAAACATAGAAACAATATCAGTATTTTTCTATCCTTGTTTGATTTTATTGAAGTTTTTTTTTTGAAATACCACAAAGTCCTTTGGCCCAAAATGGTCCAAAAGTGGGATTTTGGCAGCAAAAAGCCACCTATGTCCACTAGGGGGAGCTATATGCACATCCTAAAACCTTTGACTGTGTCATAAACTTAGTTTTATTAAAAATCTGGCATTTTGCAAAGTAAAACAAAACGGAGAAAGACTAGTGAGAAGCCCGATTAAAAGTCTTTGGAGAAAAACAAGCTTTGATGTCTTTCTCATTATAGACCGTCTTCCCCTCCTTTTAGAAAGGAAAAACTAATAATAATTATAATTATCATATGAATGAATCCTTTATTGATCGCATACGGTGATGAAATTATTTCTCTGCATAATATTAGGTGTAGCATTTTCTCCATAAAAGTCACTATCAAAGGAAAGTGACATCACTATCAAAGGAAAGCGACATCACTATCAAAGGAAAGTGACATCACTATCAAAGGAAAGCGACATCACTATCAAAGGAAAGCGACATCCATATCAAAGGCTAGTGACATCCATATCAAAGAAAAGTGACATCACTACCAAAGGAAAGTGACATCACTATCAAAGGATAGTGACATCACCATCAAAGGATAGCGACGTCAATATCAAAGGTTAGTGACATCACTATCAAAGGATAGTGATGTCACTGTGGCGGCGAGGCTCCAGCAGTGAATCTAACTTCCAGAGTTAACTTTCGAAGCGGGGGTACGTCCCGGATGAGTGTCTCCTCTTCTTGGACACCAGAGTCTGTGACTGTGGGATCTGATGTGGTTGAGATGTTTATTTTACTGCACATTGTTAAAAAAAACTCCACAGTTTCTAACAAAGGCCCAGTGTAGACTCTGTTCTCTGAGATTTCTTTGGGAGGTTAGACAAGAGGACAGCGTGACACATCATCATCTACACCTGTGTCCATCATGCATCTCCGGATGTGTCCTGCTGACCTCTGACCTTACACTGTGATGTAATAACACAGCTCTAGTGCCACTGTGACATAATGATGGGGCTCTAAAGCCTCTGTGATGTAATGATTTGACTCTAGAGCCTCCATGATTTAATAATGTGGCTCTAGTGCCTCTATGATGTAATAATGTGGCTCTAGTGCCTCTATGATTTAATAATGTGGCTCTAGTGCCTCTATGATGTAATGATGTTGGTCTAGTGCCTCTATGATGTAATGATGTGGCTCTAGTGCCTCTATGATTTAATAATGTGGCTCTAGTGCCTCTATGATGTAATGATGTTGGTCTAGTGCCTCTATGATGTAATGATGTGGCTCTAGTGCCTCTATGATGTAATGATGTTGGTCTAGTGCCTCTATGATGTAATGATGTGGCTCTAGTGCCTCTATGATGTAATGATGTTGGTCTAGTGCCTCTGTAATGTAATGATGTGGCTTAAGTGCTCCTCCATTGGAAAAACTAAAGAAACAAAAACTCAAAAACAAGATTTGATTAACTCTCATTGAACAATGTCTTGAATGTTTCTCATTAAACAAGAGTCTCCATAAAACAACAATATCTGCCAAAAAAATAAAGAAATGAGTTTGTAAATAATATGTTAGAAAATAAGGAGAGATGTCACTACAGCCCTCTGTGCCAAACCTTTCTTTCTTCCATTTTATATTTAAAACTCGGAGCCCCTCGCAGCGGTTGGCACAAAAAAAAAAAAAAGGGAGGGGGATTTCTGAAGAAAGCCAGCGGGAGCAGAACTTTTTTCTCCAGCCGACCGCATTCTGCGCTGTTTCTAAAAAAAGCCATTGAAGAAAAAGAGAGTGTCATTATTTAGGTCCGACTAAAAACATGTTCTGCTTTCAATCCAACGCAGAAACCCGAAACACGTTACATTTAGAGTGAAATAAAACAGACAAACAATGTGTTATTAATTGGATTGTTTTCAGAAAAACATGAAAGCCAAACGTATTTAATTTCACAGTCGTATCCGACAGCGAGTCGATTCTGGAATGTGAGTCAGAACCGGAGAATTTGTGCCGCTTCTTCCTGAAAAAAAAGAAAGAAGAATATTAAACTTTTGATAGTATGTAATTCAAAATTGAAACATGATGTCACTCAGGCCCGACTGAGGCCCCTCCAGTACTCTTAAGCTTTATCCAAAAGCAAACCCATAACACTGCAACCACAATTTAAGGTGGTATGACTAGTAGCTTTGAAACTGTTGGATCCGGATTTTTTAATTGGATCTACAGCAAAGTCTAAAGTCTCACTGATAACAGTCCCTAAACTTACCTGACTCTTATCTCTTAGGATGTTGGGAGATAAAGCTCCCCCTAGTGTCGGTAACATTGAACAGACTTGTCCCAAAATCAATCCAGTTAATCCTCACACCAAAGTCTATGTGGGTATAACGTTTGAAAATGATCCATGCCATAGTTTTTGATTTATGTACAGAAAAAAAAAAGAAGGAGCTAGATCTCCTTGACTTAATTGAAATCACAGAATTTGGACTGAATCGGACCAACGGTTCAAAAATCATGGCCCGATTATGGTTGGAGATAAAACTCCCTCTTATATCGGAAGTGTAAAACCGACATTTCCCAAATTCAACCCAGTTCTTCCTCTCACTGAGGTCTAGGTGGGTAGAAAACTTTAAAGCGATGCATGGAATGGTTGTTGAGTTATGGCGTGAAAACGAAGGATTTGCGGTGACAGCAAAGATGACGACTCCATAAAAACACTGATTTTCCGGGGATATTATTACATTGCAGCACCAGGTTCTAAGGAAGTTCAGAGGATAGTCAAACATCTCATATCTCATCCTCTCTGGACGCTCAAAGCATCGGTTACTCTATTAGGTCACAAACTGGGGAGTTGAGTCCGATTCCAACGGTTTAAGAAAACCTCTCCTGAGGATTAGCATTAACCAGGACGGTACAATAAATTCCACAAAATCCATTCCGCTCTTTTGATTTCAGGAGTTAAAGCCACATTGCATCACACAAATTTATACTCTAAAGGGTATTCCTATAATTTTTAGGCCTCCTATGTTGATCCGGATTATAGTATAAGGTTCTCAGATATCTAAACTGGGTCTAAAAGTTTGGATTAGATCGGAGTTAAACCCATTGCCGGGACCATTTAAAACCTAAATATTGTTATAATGGCTTCAATCTATAAGTTGAGCAAAACATGGAAAAAAAGATTCCATAAAAGCGAGCGGTCCTCAGTTCACCGCTTCAAACTCAAGTCTCGGCTGCAGAGCAGCAGAACGTAAAGGTCAGGAGGAGCGGGTTCAACAGTACACATGAGGGGATGAGGTTCTGACTGGAACAGGAGGTCACTTCTGATAAAAGTCACAGACAAGCCAAACAACAGCTCTGTAATAACCTGGAGCTGATCTTCAAAGGGAGTTTCCAGCCGCAAAGCATGGAGGACTAATAAGGGCCGGTTCTGGGTCATTAGTCCTGTAATTTGAGCATGTGATGGATCTGGAACATGTTTATTACCCCGCGCCGCCGCAAGCCTGGAAATGTTACGTAACGTTTGGCGAGACGGCTCCGTCTTTTTTTGGTTTATTCAATCATCGGAGTGGATGTTTCAAGTCATTACGTCTCAAGTCCCCAAAACCTTTAAATCACACTTAAACCCTCAGACGGGCCGGAGCAGGAGGGTCGGGGGTTCTGGTACAGACGGCTCGGATTACTTTGGGTTGAGCCGGTCTTCCCAAGTCGAGCAGTGATGTCACGGCAGGTGTTTTCCGTTCCGCTGTCAGAGCAGAACATCTGCGGCGGTGACATCACCGACGGGTCGGCTCGTTTTATAGAATGAGGGAATCGCTGTTGGGTTAAAAATGGAAGGTTGACCCTTTTCCTTCAGCCGACGCTCTAAGTGGTTGTTTCCAAATTGTTTTTTGGGTTCCACCGCCTGTCAATCAAAAAAGGCTTTGTCTTTTCATTGTTTTTATTGACCTCGTTTTTGTACGTTTGTGAGCGGGATTAAGGAAACGTTAAATGTAGCCAGAGGATAGAAGTGATTATGTTTTGGTGACGTTACGTGTTTACGGCAAAGTAAAATCAAATCAAACGAATAAGCTGGTTGGAGTAGTGACATCATCATTGCTGCCTTTGTTCTCTTGATTCGTTTGATGCTTATTTGGGAGTGTAGCTGGGGACCCAGTTTTAAGAGTTCCTTTGAATTCTTTGAAGTCCCTTTAAGGATTTCAGCAGTTCCTTTGATTCATTTGATGTCCCTTTGATGTTCCTTTGATGTTCCTTTGGAGATGGAGCTGGGGGCTCCGTTTCAAGAGTTCCTATAAATCCTTTGGTGTCCCCTTTAGGGTGAAGCAGGGGACTCAGTGTCAAGAGCTCCATTGATTCACTTGATGCTCTTTTGGGGGTGGTGATTGGAGCTCCGTGGGCTGAGCAGAGACGCTGAAGCGGAAAGTGCAGGAAACATGAAGCTAGAGAAGATTTGAGAGATATTCAGAGAGTTTGATGGAGTTGTTGGTAGATTTAGAGGCTGGCAATAACTCAAACATCAATGGCATGATGATGATACTGTTGTGCCTTGGTCCTTTGATGTTTTATACTGGAGATTAACAGGAAATGACGAAACAATGTCCACCTAAGAGCAGGCTCAGAGGTAGGTTTTGGTCCTTACAGTGAGTGAGAGTGAATATCAGAAAGTGCAAAATCACAAAAATATTCATCTTTCTTGATATATAACTATAATATTAATGCTGGTGGTGATAATAATCGTGGCGGTGGCTGATGACTCTGCTGTGGCTGATGAGTGATGAGACTGATGGATCTGCGAGGACTGGGCGGAGGTGCGGAGGCGGCGGTCACGATCAGCAGCGTATTTGAAAAAGATGGATGCTAATAACGACGGTTCAGGGGGGTGAATACTTTTTCACACAGGTAGCGCTACGCTAAAGGAGAGACTCTACTGTTATCTTATTGTTTTTTATAACAATGACAAATAAAAGTACGTGACTTGACAGTTTTATGGAATCGTTATCGCGGCGACCGCCGCCGCTACAAATCCTTCAGGTTAGCACGATAACTCAAAAACTGTATCATGGATCATTACTGAATTTTATATCCACATGGACCTTAGTGCGAGGAAGAACTGGATTGATTTTAATAAACCTCAGTTGTATATTTCCACAACTAGGGTGAGCTATATCTCCCAAATCAATGTTTTGGGTCTATTATTTCTCAAACGTTAGTCGAATTTAGCCCAAATACTATGTTGTGAATGCTAATATGCTATAATGCTATATTTTTCACTTTTTTTTTTTTTTTGGAAAAATCAGGCTTTTCAGGGGTATATACTCCTGCTGTCACGACGACAGCGTAGATCTCATTTCCAATGAGAATTATTGATGTCACATTGATGTAAAGTTTGGATATATTCTGTAAAAACTTTGTTATAGAAGAAAAAAAGTAAAAAAAATAAATAAAATGAAGATCGTGAGCTCAGGCAGACAGAATTAATTTGTTCATCTCCAAACGTGATAAGGTCAAAATGTATTTTGTGCTAATTAGCAGATGGTAGCTGGTTGTTGCCATGGAGAACGTTACGACATAACTGGCCCTTAAATTCAGCGGCGGCGATATGTTTTTGTTTTTTTCTTTATCTCATGGCGGTTTACCTCCTTGGCAGAGAAACAGAACGATAATTGCGGTTTTGTATGAAGGGAGTCATTTCATAGAGAGACAGAGTGGCAGAAGGAGAGGGTAGCAGGAAGTCGTCAATCTGGCAGTAAATACAGAACAGTACAGGATGTACAGTTTGACTTAATGAACGCTGCGACGTCTCAAGAGCATCAAGTCGATTCTCATTTCCCGACTGCTGGAAAAGTGAAGTACGGGAGGAAGTAGAGTTCCTGCCGGCTCTGCTGCAGCATCCAGCCTCCGACTCTGTGAGTAGAATCCATCGTAATGTCTCCACAGCTGGACGTTTTCTGCGATTATTAAATCCCCGAAAGACTTGGGCGATATTTATGGAATCGTCCGCCGCTGATCCTTCGTGTGAACGCGATAACTCAACAAGTCACAGTTACAGAGTCACTACAGCCGCATTATTGTGACAGAGAAGCTAGAGCCGCATCATTACATCATAGAGACACTGGAGCAATATCATTACATCACACAGACACTAGAGCCACATCATTACATCAAAGAGACACTAGATCGACATTATTACATCATAGAGACACTAGAGCCACATCATTACATCATAGAGACACTAGAGCCACATCATTACATCATAAAGGCACTAGAGCCACATCATTACATCATAGAGACACTGGAGCCACATCATTACATCACACAGACACTAGAGCCACATCATTACTTCATAGAGGCACTAGAGCCACATCATTACATCATAGAGACACTAGAGCCACATCATTACATCATAGAGACACTAGAGCCACATCATTACTTCATAGAGGCACTAGAGCCACATCATTACATCATAGAGGCACTAGAGCCACATCATTACATCACAGAGACACTATAGCGACATCATTACATCACAGAGGCACTAGAGCCACATCATTACATCACAGAGACACTATAGCGACATCATTACATCACAGAGGCACCAGAGCCACATTATTACATCACAGAGACACTATAGCGACATCATTACATCACAGAGGCACTAGAGCCCTGTAATGATACACTAGAGCCTGGTTGCTATGTCACAGGGATAAAAGTTCCACATTACTATTTCACAGCTGTATGTAATGATTTGACGATACTTTTAGTAAATAAAAGTGAAGTATTGATATAACGGCCTTTAGTCTGTGAGGTTATTGAATTAATCTTGATATATTTTGTTTATTTATTTGATCTTTTCTTTCATTGTTCCTGACGTTCATCACGTCTTTCTTGTATTCCGGCTTTACTGTCCACAATGTTTCCAAGTGGTTCTTCTCCATTTTCATCTTTATCTAACAGCTTTGGCAAAATGTGTTACAGAACAAACAAAATATTCTCTAAAGTATGTTTTTGTCTTTCTTTCTGTTTTCAGTTGTTTTGAACTGATCCAGATGGAAACGACGGGAATACCAGAGTCTGTACGAAGTACCTGAATACAATCCTTTCCTTTTGCGTCGGACAGAAGAGTAAATATCTCAACGCGACAGAAGGAAAGGATTGGCTTCCACCCGGACCCACGAGGCCCGTCTCCCCGGTAACCGTCAGACTGGACTTTTCCAATGGGCCCCGGCAGAAGTAATAATTGAGATCGGAGACCCGTCGTTGACTCCAGACAGGTAACGTCAACTTGACAGAAGCTATAACCCGATCTTCCGTACGAGGCCACCACCAGACAATTACACAACATCGGTGTCCCAGAGGTTCTTCTCCGAATTCATTCCATCATTTTTTGCCTCCTTCTGGACCGGCAAATCGCCCCGTGAGCTCCTGCACAAAGAACCAGGGCTTCAAATTGAGTGGAAAAGTTCTTGCAGAGAAGCAGGGTGATGTGGGTCACGTCTCCTTGTGTAGATATAATAAACCTCCAGCGGGTTAGAACATCGCACGGAAGAAAGATTTTTCAAATTTGACACCTTTGGGCCGATTCCCACGCACACCGGCAGACGCACACGTCTGCACTTGTGTTGTCGGTTCATGACCCCCTGAAAGCCCCCCCCCCCGGCAGAAACTCCTCAGCCCCTGCAAACACGCACCAACACTTCATCCCTCCACCAGCAAACTATTTCAAGATTTTTTCGCAGAATCCCTTGAAACTGGAGCTGGAGGATTGTCTGACATTTTCTTTTTCTTTTTTTTTTGCAGTATGGGAATTTTTGAAAAAGATGTTTTGTTCTGATGCCAAACACTTCGTCACACCGACGCAGATGAAGAGGTCGTTGACTAATATTTCCCAGAACAACATATGTGATAAATGTTCCCGGTTTTGACGTGGATGAATGTTGAAGGTTGAATTCAAAGAAGGCGGATTTTCGTGTGTATGAAAAGTCCGATGACCGAGAATCGGATTTATATGTTTTATATTTTCAGGTTAAATTGTGGAAAATTTCTGAAAACTACCTGCTCAGATGATGGTTTGAGTAAAAAAAATGCTTTTTCTTTTGTATATTTGAAAAAAATATTTTCTGTACTGTAAAACTGCGTCGGTCGAAATTACGGTAAAAAACTGTCAAATGGAAAGAAAAACATTAAAATGAACCGCAGTAGATCCGGTGAATAATCTTAAATAAACAAACTGGAATATGTTCCCAAATTTGAGGGAAATGGAATTTTACTGCGAAATTACAAGTTTTGATAAAAAAATAATGGGAAAACATTCAAATGTACCAAACAAGAAATTAACGTAAAACATTTATTCTTCCAAATGACGGATTTTGTTGGTTTGTACATGAAAATTTACTGTTAGAAAAAGCAGCATACTGTTGTTTCTACGGTAAAAAGATGCTAAAAAATGGTATATATGTGAAATAATGTTGAGTTCAAGGTAAAATGAAAAGTCTGAATTTTTTGGCAATTCAAAATCCTTCTAAACCGTAAACTGGCTGACATAGTATATTGTTTTTTTTCACGGTAATATAACGTAGTGCATTTTTCATTATATACTGTCAACCACAGCTGCCAATATTTTACCATAAATTATACAGATTCTTTGTTTTTACAGTTTAAACCTGGTCATAATAAGGGTTTATCCTATTCAATGCAGTAATGACAAACTTTCCTTTTTTTGAGAAGCAGTCAAACAGCAATTTTAATTCTTCACCTCCTTTAAGGTCACAGAATGAACTGTAATACTGTCCCGCTCACCTGGGGCTGATCCGGGCGAGAAGGTGGGGGCGGGGGAGGCCCTGGCGGAGGGGGGCTGGAGGAGGAGGAGGTGGAGAGGGTAAGTTCCCTGACCTCCGCCTGCCCACCCATTCGATCTCCAGCACTCCTTCATTCCTCCTGACCCGAGACTCACCTCTCGGGTTTACCATAAATTACACAGATATATATATATATATCCATCGGGCTCAGCAGGGTCATCAGCCGCCACCAGTGCTATCAAGACTCCAAAAGGCAAATATTTAATGCTGCTTCCGTAAACCCCTTTTCCAAACAAAAAAGTATTTGGTAATAGTTTGGTGCTGGTGCTAGTTCCAGTGCTCACCTCCTAAGAACCTGTTTGCTTTTCCATTGGCATGGAGCCAAGTCAGTGTCGATTCACTTCTTAATAAAAAATATTATTGGTAGTTTATTGGATGAAAAACTAGCCATTTTTCACTGAACCTCCATTTTTGAAACAACAGCCGACGGGTTGTTGTTTCAAAAAATGGCGGTTCAGTGTTTGCGCCGGTCTTGTCGGGCCCCCAGTCCCAGACGTAATCTGTTTGTGGCTCTAGACCAGCAAAGAGTTGGTTCTTGTCTGGCACCAGCTTTGAAGGCCAGGAGCTGGTGCTTAGGCTGTCCAAAAAGCCGGAAAAATGATGCTAACGTCAGGCTCTGGCTAAGAACTAGCCCTGGAACCAGCTCTGTGGAAAAGGGGTACCAGAGGGGAGACGGTTCTATCATAATCTCCCCAACTTTCTAGTAGAATAATTATCACATTAATCTTTTTCTCTGTCTTCTGGGATTGAAGAAGTTTCCCCCCGTTTGCGGTGGAATCACTTGACCTTGCCTGACCTCAGAACCCATCCCACGACTCCGAGATGAAACGAAAACAAATGTCCGACGGCCCACCACCATCATAAATAGAGCAGAACCACGCCGTCTGGAGTTCGGGCCTGTTTCTGGCTGAAGAAGGGGGGAAATTCTCACACCAGACTGAACCATGCAGGAGATTGGAGCGGATAGATTCGGAATCAGAAGTCTGGAAATCACATATGGGGGCAATCATCGGGGTCCGCATACTTCTGGCAATGCCCAGTAATTTTATTCTAAAAACATACAAAGCGTTCCGCTCGGCGCGGATATAATTCCCTCTATCACAGACGGCATTAGAGCGAGATCTTGTCTTTTATCCACGCTGAGATTTAAACCATTTCTCGGCTCCCGATCAAACTTTCCCCCCCGATTCCCGGAGAACAGACCCTCGTCCCTCCGAGGAATGTGAACCATCTCAAACCTGTATTTTGCTTCGACGCCAGTGGAGAGCGGGGGGTTTACCTCATAACACGTTTTTCATTAGCGGTAGCGCCTTTTCTTTCGTTGTTGTTGCGTTTTCGCCCCGCCTCAGGCGAAAACACAATCTGCCTGCTAATGTTGATTTAGAGTGCGAGTATGGAAAACATATGGCGCCGTCCAAATCCACTGTTCTGACGCGTTTTTGTTTATCCGGTCCGATCCTCTGCGAGTGTTCGCACAGACGGGGGCCGAGTTCTGCAGGTGTTGGCGCGATAAATGAGGGACAATTGCGGGAGACGGGGGAATACTGGAAATCAGTAGAGTACGTAGAAGAATGGCCGCCTCTCAAAAAGATAGAGAAATTTACGTTTGGGCCGTTTATCTGACAGTCTTATCTGGAGAGACCTAGAGGGAGGAGCCTCGGAGTCTCGGTCCTAGACAGTTCTGGCCTGTTAATGGACAGATTGGCTGTTGTAAGAGTTTGAACTTGTGACCTCACACATGGTGGGAAAGCCCCTCTTAACCTTTAAATCATGCGGCCCGCTGTGTTTGGATCCAGGACTTCGGTATTTTGGAGGGTCTGTCAGTTCCAGAGAACACAAACGGGGGTTTTGGAGGCTTTGGGGAAGTTCTTTAGAGGTTGGTTCAGAAAGTCCACTACTGTTGGTGCAGACGGAAACTCTCTGTCTCTCAGGTGGATGTTAAAACCTGCGGGATGCTAGCGTCATATATTCTACCGATTTTTCCGAAGTTGTTAATAATCGCATTATTTTCACATTATTTTCATTTTATAACATGTTTTATTTTATCTATTCGCAACAAATTCTGTTCGGTTCCAGATTATGGATTGGACTCCACGAATTAATCACGAAGGTACTCTCATTTAAGGAACTCCCTAAAAGTTACTAGAGTGGGTGTAGAGCGGTGATTCAGAGAAGTTGATGGACGTGGTCCAAGATTTTGGATCCGATATTTTACCGACTCAAACTTGCTAATTTGAGACATTTCGGGTTTTTCCAACCGCCGGTTTCTTCGAAAAACCTTTTTGATGGATTGATATTAACTCAATCAGCAGAACAATACGTCGATTTTTTTGTGAACAAACTCTTTCAAACCTCACCTTCAAAGCTGATCCTCCATCTGTTGAGGTGTGAATTATGTGGAACAGCACCACCCACCAGCCTTCCTACCTCCCATTCTCCACAGCAGCGGCGGCGACGCCCCGGTGCCTCCTTGACAGATGTTTGCCAGCCCTCACACTGGAGGTCAAAGGTCACCGGTGGATTGTGGGGGTCCGGGGCGTGCTCGTCGGGGAGGAAGGGGACGCCCGTCCAAACAGAGCATGTAGCACTTCATCAGCTGGAGATAAACAAGCCGCGCCCTCCCGCGACCCTGTGTGGTTTGAATTAGGGCGGCCATGACGGAGGTCGGCTAATTGAATTCTGTCCCCACTAATAAATAACAGGTGACCGATACTTTTAGGAGGTACTTTGTTCGATGGTGACGTTTCACTGATCATGTTTGTCTCACCTGGTTCTGATTTGAAGGCGTTAGCTTTTATATCGTTTTACATATTTGCTCCTAATCTGGTTAAAATGGTTTTAGAACATTTGTTTTCACGGGTTTATTGTTTCGACCCCACAACAGACGATGGCGACACACGTGTCACAAACTATTTAAAGGCTGTGAAAAGTTATTTATACGGGTTTATCCTTCATTTCTAAGACATGAAATGTTCATTTTCAGCTTAGTTTTGTGAGTGACTGAAAATTCCGATCAATTTAAAGGTTCTGTCGCTTTAATTACATTAAAAACTCTAAAACTTGCAGAATTGCAAATAAACAAGAGGATCTGTTTTTCCTGAGTAAAAGAAACAAAGACCATCAATCTGGTTTATTTTTCCAATGAGGAGGAAAAAAAAGTGACCATAAAATCCAGATGTGACGAAATGGATTTCTGACGCGGGTCGGCTTCTCAAAAAAATAATACAGAAATGTTTTCCATGTGGCCCATTTGGTCGATTTTATGTCCCCCGTCATTTTCATTTAAGGAAATATTGGACTTGGTTCTTATGGGTCCATCATGTCCATTCCTAAAAAAAGATTCATTATATGCATATATTCAGTGGGACATGGTTCAGCCCGGAATGTGAGGTCCAGAACTATTTGAGAATAAGTGTTAAAAAGGTTAAAAAGGAGGCGCTGTTGAGACGTTTGTGCTCATGAAGTGCGTTATTTTATCACGTTTTACTGCTTTGTGTGTTTTTATATCCCTTAAAAGTCGGTGATGTTATGGATATCTTCGTCATCGGCGCCTTGCTGCAGATCCTTCGTGTTAACGCGATAACCCAAAAAATTTTCGTGGATAATTTTTTTAAAATTTTATATCCACATGGACCTTAGAGCGAAGGAAGAACTGGATTGATTTTGGAAAAAGTTTGGTTTTATATTACTGACCTTAGGGGGAGTTTTATCGGCAAATGTTTTGGGGCCGTAAATTCTCAAGCGTTGGTCCGAATTAGTCCAATTTTTGTGAATATCATGAATAAATCAGATTTTACCCACATTCCAATCTAATCGTTCAGAATTTATTCTATTAAAGGAGCTTTTTTATTTTCTTTTTTATAAATCATACTATGGAAATAACTTGTTGAATAAACTTTGTTTCTCTTCCCAATTTTATCTTCCCAAATGGCGTGGGGCATATCCCCGAAAAGTCCCCAATCCCCCTGCATTGTACAAGCAAAGCTCTGATTTAACTCCTCAAATTAAATGTGAGGTTTTGTCCACAGTATTCTTCGTACAACAAAAAGAATACCGTGGGCGGCCATGCCTGAACTTTTGACATGATGTATTAGTCACCCAGTCAAATTCCGTTCCACCAAATGGAAGTTCCTGTCGTTTTGAGGATCTCTGTTTGATGGGAGCCTGTCAGACATCTGGGCCGGCGCTGTTGTCCCCGACAGCGAGAGTCTTCTTCTTCTTCTTTGTCTTTCAACTGTTCCTTTTCGGGGTCGCTCACAACGGATCGTCTGTTTCAATCCATAGCTACAGCAAGAGTGTATCCTCCAATCCCCTGCGTTGTACAAGCAATGGCTCTTATTGCACTACTCAAATTAAATGTGAAGTTATGTTTGCAAAAGAGCGTTTTTTTTTCGTAAGAAAGTACCACATAGGAAGTAAAATATGAAAGATTAGAGTAAAACCAGATGGATCTCCTTGGGTGGATTCGTATGCATCCGATTTGGACCAAATCGGATGAGAAATTATGGCCCGAACTTTTTGAGCTAAAGAGCTCCCACTAGTGTCGGAAAAATACAACCGACTTTTCCCAAAATCAATCAAAGTCTTCCTCGCACTAAGGTCTATGTTGGTATAAAATTGGGAAATTATCCATTGTATAGTTTTTGAGTTATCGCGCTAACGTGAAGGACCTGCGGACGCGGATTCGGCGTCTATGACGATTTCATAATAATCCCGACTTTTCAGGGGTTTAATAACGGTAAAATTAATTAAAGAAATGATACTTATTTTCAGTTTGATTCTCAACTATTCGGAATAATTCTTATCAACTATCACCTTTATAACAATTGTAATAGAACGGACCACATCTTCCATATATGGAAGTGGCATAAACGGGACACTTCCTTACAACCGTCCTCAAAAGAGTCTCCCATGAGCTGCTGAGTCCGGTCCTAATGAATTGGCTCACCTGCGCTGAGGGATCCAATTCTCCCCGAGTTTACCCCAAATATTCTCCGTTCGAAAAAACGTGAAGAATCCGAGGAGAAACGGTTAGCTAGCCTAGCCTAGGCGCTCTTATTGTGAAAGGGTGGCGTGACAGGTCGCTCGTTAATTAATCTCTGAGCGAATCTTGATTTCTCGATTGAATAGTTTGGTTTTACTGCTGAGTCAGGCGGTTCTGTACAGCATGACTCGTTGATTTAAAAACAGTCCTCTATCCTAACGCCCGGGTATTTGTATGAAGATGGTTTTTATTTCTCCGTTGGAGGCAGCTGTTGATTTTTCGCCCCGCGTGGAACGATGTCAGATCTCGTGTCAGGGAGGCAAGAAGCCAAATTTACGACACTGTTTAATGACACTGAACACATATACAGTAAATCAATCCGTCTTTGTTCCTTTAAAAGTCAGCATCTGGCAGCCAGAGGCTTGGAGGGGAGACCCTGTCGGAGTTGCAGGAGGGGATTCGGGGTAAAATAAGAGTCTGGATGGTTTTCAGTCCCCGCAAAATCTTTTTGATCTTGTTTTCTTTTTCGAAGACTCGGCGCTTTTTTATGCTCTATTGTCCTTTGGATCCTTCTAATATTATGTGTGTTGTGAGCGTGTGTGTGTGTGTGTGTGTGTGTGTGTGTGTGTGCGTGTGTGTGTGTGTGTGTGTGTGTGTGTGTGTGTGTGTATGTGTGTGTGTGTGTGTGCGTTACAACAGATATTCACATCATTTGGCCAATAATCCAGGTGACGTAATTCTCAATAAAGCTTCCAAAGCACTGTTTGTTCTTCTCGATGGCTGGTACGCCTCACTCCGGCCCGTAGAGGAAGACGAGGCCTTTCTGACCCAGATCATGAAGCACCAACCAACTAAATATCAGTTTTTTTATTGCTGCTGTGAAAAAGTATTGGACCCCCCCCCCCTCCCAATCTGGATTTTTTGTTTTCTTTCTTTTATTTATATTTCTGCGTTTCTCAGGCTGAACTGTGACGGGTCATCGGACGAACATTTAACGTTAAACGACCGGAACCAAAAACACAAAACACAACTTGAACAGCCGAAACAGCGGCGTGAGAAAGTGTTCATCCCCCCCCCCGCAGAATTTAATATCTTGATGTTCGATCTGTAGCAGCGATAAAAGGCGAAACCTTTGGGATTCTAGCCCGATCTTCTTTGCAGAACTGCTTCGGTGCTGCCAGATTGGAGGGTTCTGGATCAATGTAGAGATATTTTTAGGTCCAACCCCAGCATCTCAGAGGGGTTCTGGTCCAGACTTTAACTAGACCACCCCCAGAACTTTAATTTTATTCCCTTTGATTCCACTCACAGAAGGACTTTCTGACTGACTTGCTCTCGCTGTTAATTGGTCATTTGGTAAATCAGCAGAACGGCATACAGGAAGTGCATTAAACCATATTCCACAATAAAAGCATTCCGTATAGCCGACAGGAAGTGACGGTGTCGACATTAGCGCCAACTTAACATCGAGACATTTTCACTGTTTATGATCGTAAATGTTCTTTCTGCTTTTCCTATTTTGAGGATATTAACATGATAGATTATAATAATTTTATAATTATATATAAAGAGTTTAATGTCGATTCTCATTATGTTGTCTTTTGTCGTGTCGTAGAAAAAAAACAACCAGTTTTAACTCCGGGGTTAGACCCTCTTCATCGATCCGGGCCTCATCCTCTTGAAACAGGAACTGCTAAAAGCCTAATTTTTCATTTATTTGTGACTTTAATCTAACTTCAAACAAGTATTTGAATGTTTAGAAGATTATCTTTAAAGGACTCAAACTAGAGCCGGTTCCCACACCGACTTCTTCTGCAGCTTTATCTCCACCACAGCCGTGGCGTGGAAAGTAAAGTAGCGTAAAATGGAAATATTGACCTGAAATAAAAAACCTGAGTGAATGTATTCAGTTACCGACGCTGTCGGAGACCAGCTGACCAGCTGACCAGCCCCGCGTCGTTTCCTGTCTGTGATCCTGCTGTTCCTCTCATTGTAAACACGACTAAACGATTAAAATGTGAACATCTGCTCGCATGCTAACGCTATCTGCGGCTCTGATTGCGCAGGTGCTGCTCTGACGTGGTGATGTTTGGATGTTCTCCTACGTGTCTGTGGATATAATCGCAGGTTGACGCTCCACTGTGTGCACATCTGCGTATGGCCGTGTTTGCATTAGCGTGTCAGCTAGCGCATCTGTCGGTGTTTACGCGTTACGCCACAGCGGGAGCACCTCCCCTAAAAAAAAACCAAAACGCCCGGACGTCTGAAATACATGAAGCAGAATTTATTCGCCTTTTATTCTGCCATTTTAAACGCCGTCCGCCGCGGCGGGTGACGGCTCTTCATCCATCTCGCCACTCCATCCAATTCAGGGGCTAACGGCGTTTAGCATTCATCATCAGCATTCACACCTGTCCACATCTAGAACCTTATTCTGTGGAAGGGGGAGAAAAGAAGCTCCTTGGCGAGGAGGGGGGGAAGAATGCGATTCCCCTCCGCCCGCGTTTCCTGCGGACATTTGTCATACATCAAGCAGATGGGCGACGCCCCTCCCTCTCCTCGCATGCAGTTCCTCCCTGACCCGACTATCTTTGTCCTGACTCATAAAGAGAGCTAAATGAAAACCGTCCCCGTCCCCCCCCTCACCCTCTCTCTCCCTCTCTCTCCCTCCCTCACCCGCTCTCTCCCTCTCTCTCCCTGTCGCTCTTGTCTCCATGCCACCGAAACTCATTTCCTCTGCTCGGAGTATCAGCGGGCAGAGAGGGAAAAAAAAAATATACACACAATATCAAAGTGAGGGGGGCCGGCCAAACCCCCCCCCTCCCATCCACTCAGACAAATAGTGTACATTTCTCAAGGAATCCCTTGAATGTGGGAGTGGACCAGACCTGCAGATGTTGGAGGGCTGTCACGCCGCGAGACTCCCACCGCACTCCCAAAAAGCCCCCCCCACACACACACACACACACACAAACACACACACACACACACACACACACACACATCCACCCCTTCCCATGTGTCTCATTCGTGTTGTGCGTTTGCAAACAGATGCACTCAAACAGCCAGGTATGCACACACACACACACGCACACACACACTCACACACACACGCACTGCTTAAACACTCAAAGTCGGTGGGTACGGATATGTCCCTTTCTCTGTGTGTGTGTGTGTGTGTGTGTGTCATATACACGTATACACACTCACTCACACACACACACACACACACACACAAACACACACACACACACACAAACACACACACACACACACACATCACGGACACACATAAACAATCGTCCAAACCGCACACTGACACACATGCAGACACATATTTACAAGCATGCAACCACAAACTGTTTCACTTATACAAGCCCCCCCTCTCTACCCCCCTCCAGAGTTCAACACACACACACACACACACAAACACACACACACACACACACACACACATAACCACACATGCTGACACATGACCACACAAAAATAAACGCCCGCCCTTCTTGCACTTATGAAACACACACACACACACACACAGACAAAGACACACACACACACACACACACACACAGACACACTCACACACGCACACACACACATTACTTTGTTTGTGGATACTCTGTTTTTCCATTACAGCGTCTGGCAATCCCAACATTTCACCACTGAGCAATTCACAAGTCAGCAACACACACACACACACACACACACACACACAAACACACAAACACACACTCACACACACACACCGAACTAATTAAGTGTAATTTTAGGTGTTTTGCACAAGTTTTATTGAAGAAGAAAAGTAAACTTTTAAAGATAAAATTAACAGGATTTCCATCATCAACTGCACGTTTTTCTGACGACGCGTGAAGATGACATAATCCGCCCCGACGTCTCGTTGTCACGCCGCTGTGTGTTCAGAAAATACTCTCTGTCAGCATTTTCTGCATCTCCTCGCTCCCTCCTGCACAAAGACCGATCAGCCATAACATTATAACCTCCGACAGGTAACGTGAATAACGTCGGTTTTTCCTCGCAGGCTGTATTTGTTTCTATTCCATCACGAACAGAGAAAGCAGATGAATCGGATTTGCGGGAGGAAGAGCGCGGATGAGATGTTTATTTTTGGAATAGGATCCTTTACAAATCTCCCTGCGGTTATTTGGAAGGCTGACTGAACCGCTTGTCACAAAACAACCAAGCAGCAGGAATCACAACAATTAACAACTGAAAAGAAATAAACAGCCATCAATTCATCCTCTCCTACTTTTCCGTGATTGTGCCATTACATTATAACCACTGACAGGTGAAGTCACTCGTGTCTTATTACTATGTCGTTACCATAGTAACCTGTCAGAGGTTTGGGTTATAAATATATAACTTCACCTCCTTCAATTAATTGTTTGTGTTTTTTGAGTGTTTTTTATTAGAAGGATAACTCTGATAAGTTCAGAATGGATTTTAGTGAATTTTTGAGGGAACGACCGCCATTACAGTCTCTCTCTCCACCCAACTGGTCAGGGCAGGAGGCTGCCCACCCTGAGCCGGGTTCTACTCGAGGTTTCTGCCTGTTCACAGGCGGGTTTTCCTCATCACCACCACCATGTTCTTGCTCTTGTGGAATGGTTGGGTCTCATTAGAACAAGCGCTACGCTGCCTTGAGACAACCTTTATTAGTGATTCGGCAGTGAGTACATAAAAAATAACTTTACGGGACTTAGATCCAGTATTGTTTATACAAATCAATCAGAGGCGGAGCAAGTTTGTTTGTGGCATCACCATAGTGGGATTCCTTAATTCTCCTGCCAAAAATGTTTGAGCTTTCTCAGAATCCTTTAATCTTTCCTGTCTTGGCTTTCGGTCCAAACATCTCCACTGCAGAATTGATGCTCCCATTATTGCCCAAATGAACACATGTTCTGGAGCCTTTAAATAAAGCCCAGCTGGGGCGCACGCTAAAAGATCTCCAAAGCATGTGGATGTGAGGCTCTCTTATCGTTTTTAAGGATTATAGATGGCAGTGGATTCCAGTAGTGATACATTATGGAGGCAAAAACAAGCAGAATAAATCTCCTTTAGTCCAGAACCTTTCCAGTTCTCAAAACATTCGATTAATCAAAGACTATTCAGGATACCAGAAGTCCACCAGCTTGTGTGAATGATATGTAAAATCCGCCGTTCTACTGGACCCCCCCCCCCCCCATCATGGGATTGACCTCACTTGGTCTCGGCGGCTGTGTTTGGGCCGCGTTCTCCGGGGGCCGCCGATGAGTTCGCGGAACTCGGAGGTTATTTTAGCATCACGTCGATTCATCTGTTCATCAGGAAATAAATCACAGCGAGTTGAAGCTGAGGGCAACAGAGGGGAAAAAATGTTCTATATAAATATGATGCTTTCACCTAATATGACCAGAAAAGTCATCTAAAATAGTTCGCAGCTTCATTTCTCATTTCATCCTGACTTTAATTTGACTTCAAGCAACTTTTTGGAATGTTTACCAGATTATTTTGGATGAGCCTTTAATGCTTTATTATTCCCCAGGAACCCGGCTTGAAAGCACGTTTCATTAATCCATTTATGGAACGAGGCTTTCTGAACTCTTTGTGATTTATCGTTTTTAACGGCTCTGTCTTCAACAGAGAATCAAAGAGTTAGACGCCGTTTGGAATTTTCTGCACTTTTCTTCAGGGCGCCAACACTGACGAAGTGCGAAGATCCCATTTTTATTTGCGCAGATTATTGTTATTATTAGTACTATTCCTCTTTAAATTGCATTTTTGGGGGCTTTACCACCCTTCAAAAATCAACAAACTTTGCAAACGCATCATTCTGGTAAAATATTTTGGATTTTAAGGTTTATGGCAAAATGGCTCCACAGCGCCCCCTAGACATTTTCAAAAGAACCTCCCCATTGATCTTATATTGACCTGGATGTATTAAAATTGGTAAACATATCAACAATTTTAGAATAAACCGAAAAGTGTCCGGCTGCTACGACCCAAACCTAACAGGAAGTCAGCCATTTTTTCTGTTTGGCATTTCCAGATTAATTCTTATGAAATTTTAGGTTTCATTTAACCTGTTCTGCATACAGGTTAATTTAAGTTAAGCCTCACCTGAATCACATACCCAAAGAAAAACCTTAAAATAGCTCCACTATTATCAGGTGTTTTTGGATCATTGGTGTTTTTGGACAGATTGCCTGGAAACACCTCGGGTTCCCCCTGGATGGGCTGGAGGGTGTTGCTGGAGAGGATGACATCTGGAATATGAGAGGAGATGGTTAAGGCGATGACCTGCTAATCCATCGTACTCGCGTGGGTTCGAATCCCGTCTTCGTCGGGAATGTTTGGTTCGGCTTAGCGGTTGTTTTTCCCAGTTGGGTCGGCGGTTTGTCTCCCAGCAGATTAAATGTTCTGTCCTTCAGCAAGAAAGATCCTGAATCCCCCAAAAATGTTCCCCGGGTTTCCCACAGGGATGTGTGGAATGCCGAGGAACCTTCTCTGACTTCCTTTAATTTGGTCCAAAAACGCCGACCACCTGAAAAAGACTCTGACTCTAAACCGTCAACACTCACTTCCTTCTTTTCCTTTTTAAAAAAAAAAGCATTTAGTCCATCTCCTGGCATCACTGTCCTATTTCTGATTGAATAAATACATTTCAATAATGTCATTTGAAAAAACAGGAGGCTGAATGAAAATCAAACGTCACCAACTTTAAATGTAACAACAATCAAACGATCGTCATTGTCGTCGTTTTTGATTTATACAAACCAGTTACCGATTTATTCGCAGATTCGCAGCTCAGAGTTGGGACTACATCTGTTAACCACTTACTTAAAAAACCCAGAGCGCGGCGGGGTCCTCGGTACCGGAGACCCAAACAAAGGCAATCTCGGCGCTGATTAACGCCTTATTGCATAACCTGCTCTGGCATTTCGGAGACGGCCGTTTACTAAAGCCTCTGTAAAAGCATGACTTATTGAAGCAGGGCCCGGATCCAGCAGGCCAGCTGCCTCTCTAATCCCCTCTCCCAGTTCGGTTCTGGACCAGAGAAGGGAAAAAAAACAAACCCAAATAACACTGCAGAGAGTTAAAGCCAGAGCAGCGTCGCCACATTCACAGGAAACAGTCAAGAGGACGGTCTTGGCAAACTTTCTACAGACGGTTGTTGAATGAGATCGGACTTTCTCGGGTCACTCTTTCACATTTTGTGTTGCAGAACCCAAATAGAGAGAGAGTCCTACGGGGTTTGGGTTGGGAACCCATTACATGAAGCGGGATTTACAAGCTGTTTATATTGTATTTGTTGGCTGTGGCTTTGCTGCTTGTAAAGTTTTAGTATTAACATTTATCTACCCATAATCCTATTCTCACCATAACACGTCCAAAAAAAAAACATCAGCCTTTGGTCGTACGCCGCCACTGATTCTGCTTTATCGCATTTCTGAGGACGAGGGAAGTTCGTGTCAGGACGTGATTGGACGGGTCTTCACCCCCCGACCCCAACATTCTGTATAAATGTAGTTTATATCCTTTATTATAGCAGGTGAAAAAAACGTGTTTTCCAAGAGGGAACTTCCCAAATAAGTAGTAGGAGTAGAGAAGTAACGGGGGTCCACCACCCAAAGGAACACCTCAGGATCCCGCAGGACGAGCTGGAGAGTGATGCTGGGTAGAGTGAAGAGGTGGCTGATGGGTTAAGGCGATGGACTGCTAATCCATTGTGCTCTGCATGCGTGGGTTTGAATCCCGTGGATCGGCTGTCGGCTCCATGAGTCTAGATGTTGGGGGTTCTTGGGCAAGACCCCAAGGCCCCAGAAAGGTGCCCAGGTCCGTGCGAGGTGTCTGACCCCTCCCCTGAGACCTCTTTGACTTTGAAGAACCTACCAGGGACTAACCACCCCAACACCACAGCTCTCCAAACAACAATTTAGCGGCTAGTCGTAGTTAGCGGCTAACCCAAAGAACAAAAAAATCAACCAAAGATGTCTTCGTATGAGGGTGATGTCCGCAAACCACGCAACCCCTGAGCCCAGGACAAGACCGGACGCCATGGGACATTGAAGGGAAATGCCGGGCGAGGGGGTCGCGGGGCATTTACGGCGATCGATCAACCCTCCGTGACCGTCTTCAACTTTCCATGTGGAAACTATATCACGTGTATCTCAGCGATTTATGCTAACCACCCCCCCTCCCTGACTCAACTTCAACCTCCATTCTTTGCCTCTGACTCCTCCCCCACCCCTGTCTTTGGACAACTGAGGCCTCCTGCACCCATCAGAGGGTAACTGATATACAGTACAAACTACATGGTGACCTCCATGGCCGAGGCCCCGCCCCCTCTGGAGATGTAAAGGACTCATTCTATAACGTAAACAGATGAACGTAGAAAAAAAAAGATTCTTATTGTCCAGTAATGAAAACATTAAAATGAGTATTAAGTCCGTATAATCATAGATTTTACCATATTTTAAGGCATAAATACATGATATAAAATGCTATTTATAGTATTTTAATATAAGTGGACACATGTCCTGTGTGTGTTTGAAAGATCAGTCAAACAAAACGATCAGTTTCAGGTCTTAAGAAGAGAATTTAGTAAACATCAAGTCGCCCGTTATCGTCAGTCGGCTCTTTCCTCACGCCGTCTGGACTCCTCCTCAGCAGATATGTATTTCAAATATACTACCTCTGCGTCATTCCTCTGAATATATCCGACTCCATATGCGAATACCGCGGCATCAAAGGCCGCCTCCGCAGACTGCGTTTCCATGGCGATGTCGGGTAATGAGTAAGCGGGCCGCACCGCAATCAGCTGCTAGCTCATTAGCGCATATTTATAAACCTGACCCGGTGGCAGAGGACGGCGTTGAACCGCCCAGGCTGGCGGAACCGCGTCCGCGGCGAGAGAGGAGAGGAGTCTGGGAGAGTCCAGGCCAAAAAAACCCGCTTCCAGTAATGAAGAGCAGATTGCTATGGGAACGAGGTCGATCCCTGTTATTACCTCACTGGACAAACAGTGGGTCCGCAGAGGGTCTCCAGGCATGGCAGAACATATGTGGTTTTACATCGCTCTACTTCCTCCTCTGCCCAAACTTTAATAACAGTCGTTGTTGTTTAAAGCCGTATATATATCTATATATATATATATATATAGATATATATATGGTATTGTTGTAAGTTTATGTGAAGTAATTTAGAGAAAGGCTTCAGTCCCTGATGACGGGAGGGCGGATATAGACGGAGCGGTGAACGCTACAGCTAAGAATAAATGCGTGGATTCCCACTCAGTGTGTCTCCTTTTACTAGAGGTGGAGAGTAATTCTGTTTAAATACCCTTTTTCTTCTGATTTTAAATCATAAGGGAACATCTACATGCCACTCCATTTACTTACCAGTGTGTTTGGTTTCTGTTTGGGGGGATGTAGGTGGACGTCAGACTTTCGCCGTCGGTGGTTATAATGTTATGGCCGATTTTTATTCTTTATAATTTTGTCAGGAAACATGGACACACTACCCCAAACACCTATCAGTATTGTTTATGTTTGTATTTGAGGTGGGTAGGTTCATTAATTCCACTTTACATGAACAGAATACAACAATAAGCCATAACATTACAACCAGTGACCGGGTACGTCAGAAAAAGCACAAATGTTACAATGTGAGTGTTATTGTGACGACCGCTGTCATTGGTTATGATGATATGGCTGATTGGTGTGTTGGGTGGGGTCTATTAGATCTATCTGTGGATCCTCAAGAAGAGCTTCTGCGACACAAACCGTTAAAAGGTGTTCTGGAGATGCCGGGGATTGAACCCAGGACCTTGTGCATGCGAAGCACACGCTCTACCACTGAGCTACATCCCCTACATGAACATTACTCCTGCTGTGATCCTTCAAAATAAGAGCATTTAATATACAATAGGCGGCAAATATAAATGTAAGCATGTGTTTATACCGTAAATAAAGAAAATAGGTTAAAGAATCGTATTCTGACGGCTTTTTGTTCGTAGATATGGGATCGTCATCAGCAGGAAACACTGACTGCACATACTGAAGGACAACAGGGAGCAGCTAGGCTAGTGGTTTTTCAAAAGAATGCTGAATTCATCCTGTACGCACAAGACGAAAATAAAATTATTGAGGGAATTCAGGGGCTTTATATTATATTAATTTAAGGTATTTACGTTTTTACTGCCATTCACAAGTAAAGATTCTTTCACAAAAAACCTTTTCTTCATGTTTTTCTTGCCCGTTTCTGCTTCTTCTGTATTTGTGACGGGTACGCAACGATGGATAGGCGTCAAAAATCTTTTCCTATGCATTGTTGTTGTGTGATACTTTCTATCGTATCGAAAAATGGCGGAAAAAGAAGATTGTGTAGATAAAGAAAGTGCAGATATGGTTCTTCATCTTTTTCTGGATCCGGTCCAAAATTTAATGTCTTCTTCTCTCCCACATGTTCAACCCTTCCACCAAGTTTGACGTAAATCCTTCGAGTAGTTTTTGTGTAATCCTGCAAAAAGGACGCCGGCGGGGCGGTAAATATCCGTTTAACCGCTGAGCTGCGGGCGCAGATGGAGCAGGCGTCTCTGTTTAAACACACAAAATGTTTGTCAGCGCCGACGCTCACATCGTTATGGTTTCTCGGCGGCGCTTTGGAATGACATGTTTTCCGAACCCTTCTGGCTGTAAAAGGCTACGGCGGCGGCGGCGGGCGCCGTGCCGCTCACACTGAGCCGTGTCTAGAATTGTAGGAATCAGCCCCACCGAGAAAATTATAGAGCAGAGGGTGGGCCGGGATTGTTGCGGAATCAAATCACTCGCCCCCCTGCGCCATAACTTTACGATAATGGAAATTGTCAGTGGTTTGTAAATGGGGATATCGAAGCAATTTGGTGCCACATGCCCACCCCCCCCCCAAACCCCTCCCCGACTCTAAACAATCAGCTGCTGTAATGAAAGCGATAATGCTAATCTTTACGGCCCACCGTGCCGGCCCAAGACACCAGCGACCCTCCGACGCTGATTTAATTAGCTTAGCTTTCCTCTTCTCACTCCTCCTGCCTGCCGTTCATCAGCCGCGACCCTTTAAACTATTAACGGCCTCTTAGGCGATTTAGGTTCATCAGCCGCGCCGGTGTGAAAATGTTGGAGATTAGCAGGAGGCGGGGCCGGGGGGGGGGGGGGATGCTTGCTTGCAAAATCAAAAAAAAGATATACCCTACCGCGTCAGTGCGAGGGGAATTAATCTCCATCAGAGGAGGGGCTTTATGAGAGTTTGGGCCGAAGCGAGAGAGAGGATAGGTTTTCTCCTCCGTAGCAGGATTGGACTTGTTCTTGGCAGCCGGGCCGGAACCATGTAAGCGATACGCTTGTTGTTCTGGTGTAACGACGTGTGATCGAAGGCAGCGAAACCGCAGAACGGGCCACCGGAATGTTATTTATAACACTGTAGTCAAAAAAAAAATGTCACAGCAAAAAAAAAAAATATTTCGGTGATTTCCTGCAGTTTAGCTGGGAACGAGTAAATATTATGGTTCTAAGTCTAAATGCTGAAACCGAATCTAAGGCCGATGGGTTTCCCCCCCCCTTAATCTTCCAGTCCCAAGGCAGCGGGATGAACTCGTGTCAATAATGATCACCTCACCTGCATGTTTTATCAAACATCGTGGAAAATTGGAGAAAAATTTTTTTTTTTTTAAAATGATTGGGGTTATTTAGGATTCGTCATCGACACTGCGGATTCTTCGTGTTAATGCGATAACTCATAAACCACTACATGGATCATTTTCAAATCGTATATCCACTTAGACGTTATTGAGAGGAAGAACTGGATCCATTTTTGAAAAGGTTGGTTGAATATTTCTGACACTAGGTGGAGCTTTATCTTCAGACATTTTCAGGTCGTAATTTCTCAACGGTTTTTCCGATTTAGTCTAAATTCAGTGCCGATGAATCGACTTGAGCAGATCTATCTTGTAAATATCATATTTTACTCTAGTAGTTCATATTTTACTCACAAGGGGGAGCTTTTACTTTTCAGGGATCACCCATTTTCCAGACATAACTCAAAAGATCTTCAATGGATCATTTTCAAATTTTACACCCACATAGATTTTAGTGAAAGGAAGAACTGGATTGATTTTGGGAAACGTTGGTTGCATATTTCCGACTCTAGGGGGAGCTTTATCTCCAAAAGTGTTTGGACTACAATTTCTCAACAATTGATCGATCCAATTTGGTGATATGAAACAACTCAAGACGATAAATCTTACGTACATCGTAGTTTACACTAATAGCTCATATTTCACCAACGAGGGTTTATATACTCTCAAAAAACACTGTATTTCAGAATAACTTCCTAACCGTTTATCCATGTTTTTCCCAAATTTGGTGAATATGAATCAATTAAATAAAAAATCTATCTTGCTTAAATCATATCTTACTATTTTTTTATGTAGAGGGCAGTTTTTATTTTTTATTTTTTTACAAAGAATACTGTTTTTCTGACATAACTCCATAACAGTTTGTCCAATTTGGTCAAAATGTGGTGAATATGAATAAAATTAAAGAAATTCATGTTATTTAAATAATTATTTAAGTCTTATGAAAAATATTGCAAACTCACATTTAATTTTAGTTAATGAGGGAATGTTTGTACAACGCCAAGGACTGGGGGGCTTTTTCGGCGCTCTGCCCTCGCTGTCGGGAAACTGAAAGATCCTGGATCTGACAGGATCTTCCATTTAGTGGAAGTGTTCCAACACATTTGACAGAATGTGACTGCAGGACCTACAGATGTAATAATACTCAGACAAAGCTGAGACGTCACATTCCTCAAATCTTCACTCTGAACTTTCTCTCTCGATACCAAGTCAAGCGCGCCTCATCATCAAACGTCACGCCTGTCGCAGCTTTCATCGCAAGATTCCTCGCGGGAGGCCGTCAAATAGCTGCTTTATTAAGTAAAGAACTGGAGGTCTGGGCTGGGAAATTGAATGACTTGTCATCAAGCGGCGTTCCCTCTTCGTTCTGCGGGAACCGCGGCGACTCGTGGTGATGAAGAGGCCTCGGGCGTGAAATATCGTTCCTGCCCTGCTTTTTATCGCAATGAAGGATCAATGCTACGCCACACATATGTTCTTCTAATGGGCGGGGAAAATGTTCAATTGAAAACATCTAGCACTGCCAGAGGGCACACACACACACACACACACACACACACACACACACACACACACACACACACACAGTAATGGATGACCAATGTTCCCAGTAATGGGAGTTTCTCGACATGCATGACAGAACGTATCCGTCAATCAACAGTTCTGAAAACGGTAAAAGCTTTAAACAAAACAAAATGTTTTTTTATGCCCTCAAAGCGTCGACAGATGAGGTTTTCGGTTTTGTCCTTTCTGTCCGGCTGCCCGTCCTTGATGTGATATTTCCAGAAAAACCAAAAAAAACCATCCAGATGTCATGAAACAATGTGAATTTGGCGGTGACAGGTCAAAGGTCAAGGTGACCTCACGCCCTAACTGTCCTTGGGGAACAAGCCCTACAGGATATTCAGCACGAACCCCCATTTGGACTCAAGGGGAGGATGGAGCTCAGGATGCAGGAGGCCTCAGGGTATGTTGGTACACTGTAAAAAAATATTCTATGTGATTTTATCTTTTACGGTAAAATACCGGCAAAAACCACGTAGAAGACTGTAAACCTGTTTCCAAGGATATTACATTAAAACAACTGTAAATAATGCATAGATGATAACATGGATAATAAGCTGTCAGAATTTTAGTGTAAAAGATACGGTGACCATATCGAACACATTGAAGTGAAATACCGTAGAAAAATAAGTCATACTGTAAAACGTAATTACCGTTAAAGTATCATTCCGTCTAAGTTATAAATTCTGCTGGTTTGTACATTTTATTTTACAGTAAATTCATCAAGACCATCCAACATTAAAAAATAAGGTGTATTTCAGTCACCAGTCCGGTTCATTGTTGAGGTGAACATCCAGGTATCTGTACGAGGTTTTAGGTTAGGGTGGCCCAGGCTCATGGAGTGTCTTGTCCCCAAGAAGAGCTACTGCTCAAAAAGTTATTGAGGGTTCTGATATAAAGAAGTCAGAACACGCTGACATCGCAAAGCTGTTTGAGACAAAAGGCGGAATTACATAATATTGGAAGGGGTGGGGCTGAAATGAGAGGGGCTGTGGGCCCCCCAGAGTCCAGGATCTCCAGTGAGCCCCTGAATACCTTGAAAGTGTATAACTTCGTAACTTTTCACTGCAGTATTCCGACACATGTTCATTCTTACACCGGGCTGCAGGTGTTGTGATGGATCTCTCTATCAGAACCTCTGTACCCGTCCTCTGAGCAGAACCAACGTGTTTCACTGTAAGTTCCAGAACTTCTATTTTTACCAACAAATTCACTCAAAATGTTTTTGTTTTTTTTATGGGATCCTTTCACGAAAAACGTATCACATGCAGCTTAACTCTCCGGCAGCGGCGGCGGTTGATTTATGCGGCCGTGTTGTTGCAGAGTAAATAATAATTCATCATCCTCTTCCTCTGAAAATCGGGCGACTCCCTCGTCGCCTCGGTTTCAGCCGGCCTCAAAACAAAAAATCCATCCCGACTGTTTCCTTCATCACCTCGGGCAGTTTCCAGTAATTTAATCATTACCATCAATTTCCATGTTTACCCTCCTGCTTTCGACGCCGCTTTCGATCCAACGCCGCCAAAAAAAATCAGGCCAATAAGTCCCATTAACATCTATGAACGCCGCCATTCTGTGTCGGTAAACGATGACGTCGTCGTTTTTTTTTTTTTGGGGGCGCGACCTCTTTGACGCCGGACTCCGCCAGGTTTCCGCTGCAGATTGTTGATTCAAAAGCTTCATATATGATGTCAGGGAGCGGGAAAAAAAACAAACTAGTCAAGCATGAGGTGATGCGTGGCGCTGACATGAATTCTTCCTACGCACATATGATGAAGAGTCTCTCTGGATCTGTTTAAAAGCTCAACCCCGCCACTAGCCAAATGCTAATGGGCGAGCGCCGCTTCTATTAACATGGCGACCTCCGCGGAACAACGTGCCTGGGGATATTAACAGCGGGCCGTTTGGAAATAATGGGACTTTTAGTCTGAGCTGGAGCCGAAAACACATGAATGACATTTCCCAGTTTAGTGTCCCGCCCACAAACAGCGGGGAACCAATCACGGCGAGCCGAGTCAATTAGACAGAAATGAAACACATCTGTCCAGAGTGAGGGCTTTTTTTTTTTTTTAAATGTTTTTATTTTAACATTAAGAGCAGGAGATTATGAATAAAATCTGTTTCCTCAACCTTTGGTGGACGAGTTTAAGTTGATAGTAAATTATACTGCAGCTCAGAATTACTTGTTTATAGGTTCAAAGTTCAGTGAGTTGGATTTTTTGGGGTATATTTTGGAAAAATATTAATAATAAGAAGATTATTCCAAAAAGTTTCCAGTTTTTTTTTTGAATTTTTGTCTTAAAATTAAGCATAAATATCACCGTTATCTATTATTGTTATTTTTTTAAACATGTTTTAAATAGTAAACACATGATGTATTTTCTACGTATCTTTATGGTATGTTTTGACTGAATAGGAATTTTGTTACAATAAATATCAAAACGTACCGCAAAATATCCTAATTTATTGCAATAAGTTTCGTAACAAATCACAAAATGTTGCAGCATATTGCAAAATGTATGACAATACATCACAAAGTATCGCAATACCTATCGCAGTTCACCAAAAAATATTGTAATATATTACATAGGTATCAGAACACACAACAAAATATAAGATATTGCAATATGAATCGCAGTACGCCACGAAATATCACAATGTATTGCAATATGCATCGTAACACACAGTAAAATATTGCAATATATATTCCAATATATATTGCAATACATCACAATTTTTTGCACTGTATTGTAATACATTTCACAGTACACCAAAAAATATATCAAGATATTGCAATACGTATCGCATCACATCAGGAAATACTGAATATATTGCTCTAGGTATCGCAGTACGCAACAAAATATCTGCAATATTTTGCAATATGTATCTGAACACACTATAAAATACTGCAATATATTGCAATATATATCGTAATACATCACAAAGTATTGCAATGTATTACAAAACATATCGCAGTTCACCAAAAAATATCGCAATATATATTACAATACTTATCGCGATATGCCATAAAATATAAAAATGTGTATTTGGAAGTGGAATGCGTTTTGTTCTTGTTTTTAAACATTTCAGTTTTCAACAGTTTTTATCCAAACAGTTTTTATTCAAACAGTTTTTATCCAAACAGTTTTTATTCAAACAGTTTTTATCCAAACAGTTTTTATCCAAACAGTTTTTATCCAAACAGTTTTTATGGAAACAGTTAGCTTTAAGCGGCTAACGTAGCTCGTCTCTTGGGGTGTTCAGTTCAGTCTGACTGTAGACTGTTCCCTCGGTTGTACTCAAGAATACACATTGACATTATTATTATTTTAGAAATAACTACTTTAGTCTTGAGGAAACTGCGAACTGGAGTTAGACGATCTTGACTCCGTGACATGTGACCGCCACGTCGGAACTGCATCACGCAAGCGGCTTCTACTCAAAAGTCTTCCAACAAGAATTCTCTGCCGTCTTTTCACAGAAACTCACTTTACAGAAACGTCCAGCGGCAGAACAAGTAGAACAAATTCACATAAATGTTGTGTCATGTGACCAGACGCCTCCAGGCATGGACCTTTGTATAATCAGGCGATACTCTGCATCCACCGCCATCGCATCAAACGGCTTGATCTCATGATGCGTCCTCACGTTTTCTCACAGGAACGGAGGCGTCTGTGCATAAACGCTGTGTGGAGGAACTTTGGGTCCGACTGACGGCCGTCTTTATTCTGCTGTCCATCTTAGACCCGGTAGAGGGTATAAACTCTTCCTCTCTCTCTCCTCTCTCTCTCTCTCTCTTTCTCTCTCCGGGGCGTTCATACGTCTCGGCTCCACCATATGCTGACAGCGTAACGCCGTTATAGCGCAACCTTTCCGCGTGTCACTGCGGACGCTGTCATGTACACTGTCGCATATGTGACAACACCGACACCTCCGCCACCTCAGAGTTCAACGCCGCCGACAACAGGCTGTCGGCGGCGTCTGGCGCCGCCTGTAACGGCAGTGAAGATCTTTTTTTACTTTATCAGAATCAGAGAAGAAGCGCGTCCGAACAAGACCTGCAATTTTGGAAGAGAGGAAAAATTAATGCACTGGGAGAAAAAGGAAACAAACACCGCAGAAAAGAAACGGAGAGAATCCAAAATATATTTATCCTTCGATTTTTGGACTTTTGTTGCAGATTTTTTTTGGAGGCCAAAAATTCCAACTTTTTGAAACCAGGTTGATTTATTGAATTACCTGCTGGAATATAAACGAGGAAAACACAGTTCCTGTTGAAAAACTGGCAAAGTTTCAGTCACCAAGACTATCCTCTTGCACACTCGGGCCAAAGAAACGTTGCAATTAATAATATTTGTTTGCAATGTTCATGGAGATGAAGGTCGGTACTCTCCACAGATGAAGATGGGCTCCCCCCATCACTTCTTCATCTCACGTAACTTCAACTTAATAAAAGGCTTAAATATATACAATGTATTATAGATAATAATTACAATTAAAATATTATCCTTATTTTTTCCTTCCCAAAAAAAGAAAAAAAAGAAAAAAAAAGAAAAAAAAGAAAAAAAAAAGCCGCCTCCTAGTATACGTTTTAGGTAAAATACGATAAATACAAAATAAAACCTTGAGTCGATTCATGAGCATTAAATTTGGTCTAAACACACAAACACGTTGAGAAATTATTGACCGAAAAGTTTTGGAGGTAAAGCTCCCATTAGTGTCGCAAAATACACAGCCAACCTTTCCCCCCAAATCACTCCAGTTCTTCCTCACTCTAAGGCCTATGCGGGTACAAAAATTTAAATATGAGCCATGAAATAGCTGAGATGAAGAATCAAGAATGATGATGATTCCATAATATCCCCTATTTTGCGGGGATATAAATATGTTATTGATTTTTTAACTAATTTAGTCCAAGAATTCTCTTTTCAGAAATCCCTCATGTTATTATTTTGCAGCGGAGGGCTTGACCGCAACGCATCTATATTCGATCTAACAACATTCTCTAACAATACCGAGCAGCGACTCGGGTCGTAAGTCAGGGTGTTCCAACCTTTAGGTCACCGCTGTCGCCGCCAAACCAATCCGTTGGACGATCCTTCCTGGTGTCGGGACGTTTATTCCTTTACTTTAAAAACACGCAGCGTCCATTTAGTCTTTTCTGAAAGTCTCCGAGAATCCTCGGCCTAACGGAGAAGCCATCGCCGATTACAAAAGCCATGAAGAGAGAACGTTTCCTCACCGCCTGCGTCTGAACCCGCATCGATCCGGCGGGGGACTGTTTGTTTGAACTGATGGCGATGATTGCATGACCCCGACGGTGCTTCAGGGTTGCATATGGTGGGATTTATGGTTAATCCATCTGCCTACATGTTTTTACAAGATAATATTGGATTCAGGAAGCCCCCCCCCTTTCCTCCCACCTCCCCCTGGCGTCATATTGGAAAGAGAACGGTGGCGAACATGAGTTTGCAGTGAAGAATTATGAATAGCGTATTGATTGCGTTCTCAAACGGCAGTTCATCGGCTGGCGACGGCGAAAGGAACAACATCCCCCCTCATTCCTCACAACTGTCGGACGCACAAATGTCCCGTTTTGACCATAAACAAACAAAAAAATGCCCCCAAAGTATGTTTTCGCTAAATGAGGTGAATCACCATTAGGAGACGGCGTCCTCGGCGCTGTAGGAGTATTGAGCGGCGTTATGGAGTTAATGTGAGGATACATCATCCACGCAGAGGAGCCACAGCGGCTTTTGTCACCTTCCACGGCACTGAGGCGTCTCATTTAGAGCCGCGCTGATGTTTTCCCTCGTCTGCAAAGATCATTTAATGGTTTTTCTTCTTTTTTTTACTCGCAACTTATTCCGACACTTAACCTGGTTATATCTTTGGAAAGTCCCCTTTGTTGTACAAGCACCCCCCCCCTCCCCCGATTGAACTGAAATTGAAATGATAAAAGTTATCTCCACAGTATTTTTTTATTTTTTTGCAAAAAAAGAAAAAAGCCCCAAATCGAGTAAAAATATTGTCTTTTAGAGTAAAATGGAATAAAGTCAGGATATATATCTTCAAGTTGATTCATTTGCGCAAAATCTTGATTAAAAGGTACCAGTGCTTAAGTTGTACAAAAAAAAACAAGCAAATTTGTTCTATATCGGACCAACGGTTGAGATTTTATGGCCTTTTAATAAAAATCTCCCACTAACGCGAAATATACAACCAGTTGAAGTAAAACCTGAGTCGTATGAGGATCTTCTCGTGTCAATTCATACGCACCGGATTTTGACTAAATCGGACCAAAGGTTCTCAAATTACGGCTCAAAAACTTTTTCGGATATAAAGATCCCCCTAGTGTCGGCAAATTGAAACAAACCTTTGCCAAAATCACTCCAGTTCTTCCTCGCACAAAGGTTAACTGTACTGTCAAATGTGGAAATGATCCATGCAATAGTTTTTATGTTATTATGCTAAGCTAAGATGAAAGATCTCAGCGGCGGTGGCGATATCCACGACTTTTTCCGGGATACAATTATCAGCCTCACCTTAGAACTTCCTGAACTTAGAATCTCCACAGCAAGTGACCACGGCAAGGACACACGTAGACCAGGATTACAGTTGCACTACAGAAAAAACCTCCAAATCCAATGAGAACACAAAGTTTCTTGTTATATTCTGTACCAAAATTGAAAAAGGACATCATGTTTTCTTGCAGCCTTTTGGGTGTAACACCACATAAGAGAATTCTGCACGTCTGTCATTACTCCTCAGTCCTTGAGGAAGTACTGATGATCCAACACATTCTCATCCCAGCTTGTCATAAACTGATCATCTGTCACGCCTTTTGGCTTTTCATGCAAAACCTCACAACGAAAACATTTGCTAAACGCGAAACAGACAGCGGTTAAGTTTAGGGACAAACACTATTTCTAAAGGTTTAGGTAAAGTTCAGAAGTTCTGTTTGCCCACACTAGCTGCTACTGCTAGTGCTAGGCTAGTTAGCTCTATCAAATTCAAACCTGAATATTCTGGAAAACCAATGACTTCTGGGAAAGCTTCGAGGGAGGATCGGTGCCACTGGAAAGACCACCAGGAAAAAACTGGTACGGCCAAGGAGGTCCTGCAACCCTTTGAGAGGACACCAAGCAAGCTACAGGAACAATACTTAAGCCGCACCACCCGAGTCTTCCAGGGGGGGTTGAGAGACTCACCGTGACATCCAGGAAGAGGACATAAACTCCATATGCTAGACTTAGAGATCTCCAAGAGCCTACATGCAACAAGTAGCAGATCGGAACCAACACTGGGTCGTGGAAGGCCGCGTCAGCATTGTCGCTAGATATGTAGATGATGCCTGCCTTTCAGCGAGAACTGATGGTTTCTGTCAGCTGCTTTAGGTGGTCTTACTTTTTTAGTTAGTGGTCTTGTTCAGAAATGATTATTATAATGCAACCGTCCAGATTTTAACTCCTAGAGATTAAACATACTAATTGATATTAAGTGGGATAGCCTCGATGAATAAGGGAGGGGTGTAAGAGTGGGTTTGTAAAACTTCAGATGCACGACCACATAATCTGAGATAAACGTCAGAACCCACCAAATGTCCAGAACCGTCTTTGTCAGGATTCTGGGAATTAAGGTGAAATTGCCGAGGTTTTTTAGTTTGAAGCAATTCATCAAAAATGTTGCTGCTTCCCTTTAAAATAAGCCCCAAACTTCAACCCTTCCTACTAAATCCTGATCATCTCACATTGCGAGTCCCCTCCTTCCATCCTGCCTGCATTTATCGTTCTGCCCATTATCACACGACCCTGAGACTAAAACACAAGCTAAAAGCTAAATGCATTTTCAGCTCTTCATGGACGTATCGGCTAGTCTTTCAAAAACATTCTCATAGTGCTGCTAAGTGGGGTCAGAGCCCAGGAATGCGTAGGAAACGTTTCTGAACACCTCCCCTGAACGTATTTCACAGAAAAGGAAACAAGTTTTCGGGTCTTTCGCTGGAAACCAGCGGTTCGGCTGATTCCTTTGAAAAGTTAAAAAGCCAAAGAGCCACTTCCTCTGGTAAACTCCTGAGTGGCGATGATGACGGACCAATTAGCCTGACTCATTAGCTTTGGGAGAGCATTAGAAAACAACGCTGTGGCAGAATGGACTTTTGCTCTGAGTGTTTTTGCATTATTGATTGAGAATTAATGGCGGATGCAGCTGTCATTAACGGGGTAAAGGATGGCTCCACAAGACCTTAGTAATGGCAATCTGGGCCATTTAAGAGTCAGCTCAATGGTTTTAACCACTTAAGGGTTGGGAGTTTGAGCGCGTGGTGGAGAAACGGGAGGTTGGATAGAGGCGTAGCTGACAGGACGGCAGCTAGAGGAGCTGAGAGTGAAGACGAGTGTTTCTGTCCACACGAAAGACGCGTTCAAACGCTTTTATATTCCAATTACAGCAAACGGATGGAGCCGCCATGTTTCTTTACACCATATCTGCTTTTGATATCTTCAGTGGGTTTCGCACTGATGACGATGGAACAGTATCTATTTATCTTTTTTTGAAAAGGATTTCATAAATTTAATCTCTGCTTTAATTTGAGGAGTCCAATCAGGGGGTTTTGGTTGTACGACGCAGGGGATTGGGGACTTGATGGGGATGTACCCCAGCTGTCGGGGATGACAGCATAGACCCAGTTGAAACAGGATTCCCTAATGGCAGTGGACTCTTCCAGCTGGGTCATGCAGAAACGATGTTCTGGACAAACCACAGAGTCAGATCCATGGAGGTCCAATTTCACAACTCTTAATGTCTTGGTCCCAGATAGCCCACCTTCTGAGGGTCTTGTTGAGTCCTTACCTGCAGAGGTAGGAGCTGAACTGGCAGCAGATGTGGTTCATACACATCTTCAATCAGGTGGTTATAAAGTCATAGATGAGGGTTACACATGAAAAAGGGAAAGGCAGCTTTATTTTTGCACCACATTTCAGCTGCAGGGCAAATTCAAAGTGATTTCCATTAAACAATCAAACACATGGACAAAGAGCAAAAATAACATGAAGAAAAACAGCTATCAAACATGAATAAATACAGATATTAGAACTAGAATCAACTGTCGTTTCGACCTGGCACATAATTCAGTGTTTTAGTGTTTTTTTCTGTGTAGGAGAATATTTTTAACATGGAATAAAAGGCGGCGGCGAATAGGACATTTTTAAGCTTTGATTTCAAAGAACTGAGAGTCGGAGCGGTTCTGCCAGGTTTCTGGGAGCTCGTTCCAAAATATCCGGTGCATAAAATCAGAACGCCGCTTCTCCGTGTTTGGTTCCGACTCTGGGGACACTGAGCAGAACCTGATCCAGACAAGAGTGAGAACACAGCAGATGATCAGAGACGGATGTCGGGCTGCTTTGTAAACCAGCGGCAGGATTTCTCTCGAAACCAGTTCTCTGAGAGACAGGAAGTGAGTTTGGAGACAGAGATAAAAGTCTCTGACGGCTCTTTCTCAGTTTGGAGTAAAGGTTCTGATGTTTGGGCTCCATCACTTCCTGGGGTTTCAAAGGGGGACCGTGAACGGGTTCAAATTGGGACCGTGGGGGCGGTGCGTTTGCATTACAGGTGTGTTTTGTTAAAAAAAAAAAAAGAAAAGGTGCACAAGGGCGGAACAAAGGCTGCATTGACTCCGTGGGCCGGCCCCCACTGAGACATAGGAAAAACAAAACAGGCCGATACATGCGGGAGCTGTCCGAGGTATGCGCTGTATCGTAGGCTTTTATTTTTAGAGGACGCACTTCACCTGTACGGACATGCTAGCACCAACAATCCCCACACACACACACACACACACACACACACACACACACGCGCACACAGGACGCTTTCCACGGCTATCATCTGCTCCTCTATAATCACGCAGCTGGCTGGAGGTGTGATGGTTGTCAGCGTTCTATTATTTCAAGAATCATAACAGCAGGTACCGGAGTAAGAACAAAAAAACAACCTCTGGAATGCGGAGAAGCCTCGGAGATGACGACAGCAACGTGACTTAACCCTTTATTACCCCGCCCAACTGTTCGGTTGAACATGGTTTGAATGTAGATGCTGAAGAGTAAGGGGTCGAGGACTGAGCCCTGGGGGGCACCACTTGTCAAAGGGGGCACCATGGCGATGATCAGGGCTATTTTTGTTTTTTTTGTGAGTATTTACTTACTTGATGTAACCAGAAAGTTTGTCTAAAAACAGGCTTTAACAAAAAGGGCGAGATAATTTAATCCAAAAACAGACTTTTTCTCAAGAAATAAAAAATGGCGTCAAGAAATTTCATTTTATGTATAAATTAGATTGTTTAAAATAAAGTAATAAAGGCCCTTAAATGAAAAAAATATGCAAAATAATCATTTTTTCATGGTATTTCTTGTTGTTTTGATGACATTGAAGAATATGATAATGATTCAAGCGCACTCTAAAATATAAAACAGCACTTCATTAAATTCATGTTAGGGAGCTAAAAATGTTGTTTTTATTTATTTAGATAAACTGTGTGGATTTCAAGTATTATTTTTATAAGTTTGGCTCGACTGCAACTTAACTTTGGGTGTCGTTTGAATTAAAATTTCAAAATGATATTACATTTAAAGTAATTAGGTAAATCAAATTCAAATTAAGGGCAAAAAGGCTGTAAAAAAATAATTTTGATTAAAAACCCTTTAATTGCATTTTAATTTGCATGAATATGCAAAATAGTAAGGACCCGAGGACAGATCCCTGGGGGACACAGGAATTTAGAAGTTGTGGGAACTCAGAAAAGATTGATGTAAACTGTTAATTTCTTCTTTTGTCGGGCCTAAGCGACTCTTTTTTATAGTGTGACCGCTCGGAGTTTTTTTTTTTTTACCATTTACACAATCAATCAATCAATCAATCAATATGAAGGACTCAAGTTCAAAATGTTTTATAATTCAGAGTTTTCTACTTCTGGACTGTTTGATTGAAAACTAAACTCCCTTATCAACCTTTTCTTTTTTCCCCCCCACGATTCATTTGGGGCTGATTTGATTTCTCAGATGGGAAATATTGATAAAATTCATAACTTTGAAATTGACGTATGAGGAAAATTATCATAAGTGTCCAAACAACGTCGTGACTCCCACGTAGTTATGCCCCCAAAAGGTCTGGGATATTATCGAGTCGTCATGGCCGCTGCAGAGCTAACATAGACCTTAGTGCGAGGAAGAACTGGACTGATTCTTTGAAAAGTCAGTTGTATATTTCTGACACTAGAGGGCGCTCTTTCTCCCAAATATTTCTTGCTATAATTTCTCAACTGTTTGGTTCCAAACTTGGTGCATATGAATCTTTTTCTTTTATACACCATATTTTACTCTTAAAGTTCATGTTTTACTCACTAGAGCGGAGCTTTTACATGAAGAACAATGTTTTTCACTCATAACTTCATAACCGTTAATCCGATTTAATCCGATTTAGCACATAGGATGGGATGAGATTAACTTTATTGTCCGGTTTAGGGACATTTGTCTTTGGGACACAACACAAAACAATGCGAGGCAAACATAAAAAGACCAGGGAAATAAGAAATGAAAACAATAAAAGTCGACCTAACCTAAGGTGCGTGCAAATTCCACGTGGGATGTGCTGAGACGGAATGTGGCAGATATTTCCAGATAGTCGTGGTGAAAGATCGCCATTCCGACAACAACCATGTTGAGCTCAGTGTCCTGCTCAAGGACAGACGTCGTGACCACCTTCCTCTCCGATAGTGGGTCCATTGTGTACTTTTGTACTTATACTTGTACTTGTATGTTCTTCTTACCGTAAAATTCTCTTCGGGAAGTGTTTACTTATCGTAGATAAGATTTGCCACGCCCACCTTACAATCATCAGATGTTCGCTGATCGCGCTTGAACTGTTTTCAGTGTGGTTGATGTTTCTGCGCCGCAAACGAGTCAGACTTGACGACTGTGTTTGTTTACCGTCGTGTCTAGACTCCGCCTTGTGTGACATCACCTGTTTTGGGTCATTTACGGAACGCAACGCCGGTCTCCAATTGTGGAACAACTCTGAATTCTCTTGAGTCTAACTGTTGAGGTTTTTTCTTACCTGGAGAAGAGCCGACAGTTTTATGGTTGTTTTATCGTGTTTCTGTCCGAAAACACTTGGAAGTGGAAACTGTGGAATTAAACCTGAGAAGAAAAACTTCTCCTCCTCATCGGCTGATTGTTTTCACACCGGCGCTGAAAGACCCAGTTCTTATATCTTAGTAGAATGGACGGATTTGCTTGAAATTCTACTCAGAGGAAGTTTTTTTTTCTCCTTTGATTCCAATGATGTTCCTTGCTCTTGGGCTGAACAGAGACGTTGAAGTGGAAGGTAGATTAAGAGGCCGGCAATAACTTAAAAAAACACCCTGCTGTTTCTTGTTCCTGTGATGTTCTATACTGAAGAGGAACAGGAAATGGCGCGAGGAAGTCTGTTAATGATGACGCCTGCGAAAAAACGTTGAGGTGTGGAGCAGAGAAGAATAGAACGTGCTGAAGGCATGAAGAGAACGAGGAAGGAGGAAACAAAGTAGCCTCAGAGGTAAGTTTTGGCCCTTTAGCGGAGGCTTGCGCTCTCTGAGTACTTTTTCTAGCATCGGATTGGAACGTTTCCTTACTTCCTCTCAAACTCTTTCTGAGTTTGAGAAGGAACTCTTCTGTCTTCTCAAGTAAGACAGAAGAGAATCTCTGAAGAACCCTGAAAAGTATAAAGTAAACATAAATGTTGCTCATCAAGTATTCCGCATAAAGCAAATAAAAAATATGCACCTTATAGCTAAAATATCTACTCTGAATGTCAAAACCACGTGAAAGTCTTACAGAATAGCGTATTACGTAATACTTTTAACGTACCTAGCTTAATTGACACGAACGACTTAAGGTTGCGTTGCATTCCAAGAGGCGAGTCAGCATATGTATGCATTATACATGTTCCAGGGCCAGCAACCCCAGAATCAGCATCAAAACATTTGTTCTGGATTTAACGCTTTGACTTTTGATAATACGTCGAATTTTAGGCACAAATGAATCGATACGGTTTAAAGTGCTAAAGTTGAATCTTTTCTTCATTTCACAGTTTTTCATTTTTGTGTTTTCTTTTCAACTCAAACCTCCTAGAACTTATCGAGACGCAAACCGAAGGGACTTCGATCCAAACTTTTGACGCCTCGATTCCATTTAGTCAGAAACAAGAAACTTATAATTACATCCGTCCCACAATTGGTAATTGATCCCCTCGTCCGACATTCTGGGTCCAGACATTGAGGATCCAGATTCCCACCACATGCCGAAGCCTTTGTTGTTCCGCGGCGTGTTTTGTGAGTTTGTTTATTGTTTTCTAGTTTTCGGTTGATTTAATTTCCTGTTTTGTTTTATTTTTCCGTGCCACGTCTCTTTTTTCCAAACCTCCCGTTGACGTTTTCGGCCCCTCCTGCGTCTGCTTCTCCTCTTTCTCCTCGCCCGTCTTCATCACACTCATTCACTTCTTCAGTTCAAGCGTCGCCTCGCTCCCATCGACTTCACCTGTGTCTCAGTATCACACCGAGGGAACCACAGGAACATCCGTTTGATCGTATTTTAAAGACTTTAACAAAAAACAAAACAAAACAAGGATACTCCAAATCAAAATTCTCACTCCGACTAAATTCTCATGTCCAAAGAGAATAAACAGAAATCCGCGATCAACTTTGGACGTTGTTTATGTGAGCTTTATAACATATTTAGGTAGAAGAGTTAAGCAAATAAGATTCGTCAAACTTGTTTGCACCAAAGTCATTGTCGATACTAACTTCGTGATCCGTGACGAAATAAAAGAGATCGGTCAAAATTTGTCAAAGCACATTTATTCAAACTGACTCGAACTTGAGAGAACGCTAGAAGTGAAAAGTCGCTATCGCTTATTTTAACTTACTTAGTTTAAGCTAGCGACAGACTACAGGATAAAATGTCCGATTTATTTTGTGTTTGATATCAAACATGTTTGATATTTATGTCGTAAATATCGTAAATATAAAACGTGTTTGATATGTGTGTTTTAAATATCTTATATATCGTAAATATCTTTGATATTTACGATATATAAGATATTTAAAACACGAGAGTCTCTAGTGTTAGCCACCATCACCGTTTCTCTGACATCCATTTAATTGATCTGTTTCTGCTGGTCTGGGTTTGATTTCTTCTGTCTCCACCCACACAGCAACAAACAGTCGGGTATCTTACGCCCTAAAGTCTTCGTGGCGTAAAAACACGGCAAACGTCAATTTCCGATCCAAACAATAGGGAAATCGATATTTACAAAATAGATCTCCTCAATAAAATGACTTAAGAAAATGACAATTAAACAATAGAAATTAAAGAAATTATAAATACTTTTACTTGTTGTTGTTTGTTATCAATAAAGTTGTTGCTGAGGAAACTTTCAGGATTTTTTCCTGAATTTTTTGCTGATGAGGACTGGAAATATTTAACCCATGCCTAATTCTAAAATTAACTAATTGTAATTTTATTTATAGATATAAACACAGAATCCACCAAAATAATGGAGGTTTTTTTTTTTTTCTTCATTTTTGGAACATTTTATCTTTCGGAAACATTTGATTAAACTCCCAGTAACGGACAAACAAACAGGAAAACAGGCGATGACATAACCTCTGTGGTGGAAGTAAAAGACAATAAACAAGCAACAAACGAGGACAGCGCTTCAATTTGCACTTGTCGGATCAACATAAATGACCGCCATTTGTATTCTTTCCATTCGCAGCCTTCACGCTTCTTTAGGGTCCCGTCGAACGTTTGTCTGGACCCGCATTTATCCCCCCACCCCCTCTCACACACATCGATTCACAGTTATTTCAGTCATCGACGTTCCTCCACAAATAACCACGTATGTCCATCAGGACCTACATCCATCTGCTACGCCTGACAAATACTTTCTCCGCACTCCTACGACCGGTGGGAGCGACGACCGACGCCGTCCGACGCCATCACTCCGCGGCTTGAGTAATGGCCGATGAGTAACGCCTCTCCCCTCACTCGCAAACACAGAAACACACACCCCATCATTCTTCTGCGGTACACTCCCTCTTCCCCTAATCCATCCCAACATCCCTCAACCCTCTCAACGACCCCCAACCCCCCCATCCCTAACCGGCGGGTGCGCCCTCCAATCAATTAGCTCATGCGCCGTAATGACAGCAGCTGGATCCCGCAGGGGCTTCTCCCCGTTTAAGAGTGTTTTACTGCCCACCAAAAAAATGAAAAAAAAATCCTCTGGATGGGATGCCTTCCCGTTTTTTGTGGGTTTTTTTCCCGCCCCGGGGAGGGATAGTATCGGGCTGCATATGTTCATTCATCTCCGGGCTTTTTTTTTTTTTTTTAACAGCCATCTGGTCGTTGTGAGAGCCGGACGACCACCGAGGCCGGAGAGAGAGTCAGAAATGAAAAACGACTTTAGGTTCTTTTATTTTTGGGTTTTAACCCTATAAAAACAAAAAAAAAAAAGGTGGCCCATTTGAACCCGTGGTGTACCCCACGGCTTCGTCCTTAGCCCCTTACTATTTCACGTATACATGATGCCACCGGCTCACGCTACGAACATGCTGTCACATTATTCAAGAAGGAACGACGACTCAAAATGTGCTTGACTTTAGTTTGACTGATTCATTTTATCTGATTTTTATTAAATTCATTTCATTAATTCATTAATTTAATGTGAAAGTTTTTATTCCAAACGGAGAAATATCACTCCCTCAGCAGCAAATGTGTCACTTCCTGTTCAGGAGAGCATGTGACCTTAAAAAGGTGGCGACACCGGACATCATGTGACTTTAAATTTGAGTCTTTTGGTAGAGTTCCGTACTTTTGTTACATTTCTGACTTATAATTGATTCTACTGTAGTTTTAATAAATAACTAAGAACTCATATCGAGACCACGTTTTTTTTCCTGCCGGATCATCTCAATCTAATTTTGTGGCTGAGATGAGCCACACCAGCCTCAGCCGCAGTAAACGAGGTGAATTACACTCGCTTAAGAAAACTGTTGTTCTGCTATTTAGTTGTTCGGTGTAGATTAACGTTTTGTTCTCAGTCACATGACCGGGAAGTTACGCTACGCTAACACGGCTAATGGAAGAAAACATCGTGAAACGTTTTTATAGGTGTTTTATTCACTAAACTAAACTTCGGAGGAGCGGGGGGGGAGGTGGGGTCACGGGGTCAGAGGAGTTAAATAACCATGAGTGGGATGGCTGAGCCTTGACGGAGGTTTTTCGCTCTACGGATTCTAGTTCTCTCTAAAATATAAATACCGAATATCACATTTTCCCGTTTTCCGTCTTTTTTTTTTTCAATCAATGTACCGACTTTTCACTCCTCTTGAAATTTCCTCGCCTCGCCTCGCCTCGCTTCCTGTCTGAAGCGAGTCGGATTGTGACAAGCCCTGCAGATTCCGATATAACGTAGACTCCTGGTCGTCTCGGGCGATCTATCTACGAGTGGAGGCTAAATGTTTTTATCCCAGGAGACCCCAAACACGTCTGAACTCCGCTCGCAGCGGCGCGGCGTTCTCCCGCTCTGCCGCCGCCTCCAGCTCCTCCGTCATCCCGCCTCTTCGGAGATAGGTTGATCCATCATACACGCGCCCGCGTCGCATTCTCGCACACATACCCGCGCTCGCCCACGGGAATGTCATTCCAGGGATAGCTTGATCCATCACAGGCGCGCCCACGCCGACAGACACGCTCACACATGGCGCACGGACTGTGTACAAATACACGTGTGTGTACACATACCGGCCCACGCGGATGTCATTCCGCCAGCTTCAGCCATCACTCACACCCTTACTGAGCCACTTCCAGACTCTCGCACACCTGCAGGTGCCGTGGATTTATTATTACCCGGTAATTGGACAGTATGTCGGCGGGGGGGTTACGAGTCCTGAGTGATTGTCGGGTTTGTCACGGAGCCAAGAGATTCATCCTCCACGGCGACGATCGTCCGGATCCACGGGAAGTACAGTTGGAGAAATTTGAGGAAAGTTGTGGCCCCTCCCCCCAACCCGGCCCTCATTTTCAACGCTCGAATTTGTTGCGTTCTTTTTTTCTTCTTAATTTTCCGGGCCGTGAATCATCGTGAGCCGTGAAACTGTGCTGAGATTAACGGTCGCCAGCCATTTTTCTTTTTTCCAATAATGAAGATGATGATAAGGCAAAAAAAAACCAAAACATCGTCAAAACATCCTATAATCCGACTTTTAATTTAAGAAAACGCTAATAAACAATTAATGTTTAAACGTGTTTTGTTAGATTCATCCTCGATGGCGACGAGCATCCGGATCGACAGGAAATACAGTTTCGGCGTCATTGTTGCATTCGTGCGTTCTTTCTCTATCGGTACTCAGAGAATGGATTACGCCACATATACTTCGTGTAAACGCGATAACTCCAATGAAAAACATTGTTTTCTCTACGTAACTCAAAAACTATTTCATGGATCATTTTCAGTTCTGGAGCCATAAATTCTCAAGCATGGTTCTGATTATGTCCGAATTTGGTGAATATGAATCGAGTCGAGGAAGTCTATCTCGTATTCATCGTGTTTTACTTTAATAGTTCATGTTTTACTCACTAGGGGGCGTCTTCATACGAGAACAACACTGTTTTGCAGGTAAACCTCAAGGGATATTTCTTTGTTCATTTTCAAACTTTATACACACATAGACGTTAGTCCAAGGAAGAACTGGATTCATTTTAGGAAAGTTGGTTGTATATTTCTGACATTATGAGGAGCTTTATCTACGATAGTTTTTCAGTCGATAATTTCTGAACTGTTGGTCCCATTCAGTCCAAATTCAACTCAATGAGATCTTCATCTTGTAAATATCACATTTTATTCACTAGGTGGAGCTTTTGTAGCTTTTTTTTCATGAAAAACACTGTTTTTTGTACATAACTCAACAACTTTTTCATGGATACTTTCAGTTTTGGGGCAATAAATTCTCAAGCATTCGTCCGATTTTGTGCAAATTTGGTGCAAATGAATCGAGTCCAGGAAAATCAATATTATATTTTACTCTAAAAGTTCATATTTTGCTCACTAGGGGGAGCTCTTTTCGTGAAAAACTGTTTTCTGTTCATAACAGTTCTCTACATAACTCAACAACTATGTCATGTATCATTCATTTAATTCATTTTCACACTTTATACCCCCATCGTCTTCAGCAGGACGAAGAGTTCACCTGTCGTCTGAATATCAATTCGGGTTTTATTGCTAAAAAGTACAAATACATGGATATATATCCGAAAACTTTTTTATTTTTTTTTGATTTGACAGCATTAAGCCTCCGTAGTCGGAGGTCTTATAGGTGAAAGAATGGCATTAAACATTCTTTAATGTGGTATTTAAAGGATGTGGGGTTCACGCCATCCTGATCTCAGACCCCCAGAGGGTTTTAATGCATCTGTGAGGCAGAACGGGGCCAGAGGAAGTCTCAGGGCCTGCTGCTTCCTGAAGACTGGATTCACCTCGCTTACTTCCCATGAAGCCGCTCACCAGCTCTTTAAACGCTTCACAATACCCACCTAGTTCATTTTTCATTTTCAGGAAAAAATATCCCTGGCTTTGCGGCAATATTGATATTAAAGGACTACTGGCTCCCGACCTCGGGGGCTGGGATGGAAGGCACCCAGCCGAAGTGCGACCACAGGGGGGGGGGGGATTCCTGGCGCTCAACCTGCAGAGAAAAAGAAAACATAAAAAAGATTTTTAAAGTTCCTTTTATGCAATCCGGCGGAGGGGCCGACATGCTGCTTCAAATGTCTGTTCAAGCGTTGAGGAGAATCCCGCCCGAGGCTTTCTGACTTCACGTGGAGTCGTTTTGATTGGCTGTCCAAACGGACGCCCCCGCCACGGTCAATCACAATTTGTGTATGTAATTTGCGAGGAATATGTCGTTTCGGAGGAGGGAACCCGGCGAGAATATTGATGTAGAGGAGCCGGCGCTTTTATGCAGCACTTTAGAAGAGTCTGCACGGACCGTGGGTTTATATCGCGTGGGAAATTGTTATGATGCAGGATGTGGTAAAAACTATATTACCTATATCCACTCTGATAGATTGTGATGTCATATCTGCTTCATTTGAGGGTGAAGGAGAGGAATTCAGCCGAGGGTTGCACATGAATATGGTGATAAGTGCACAGGCGAGATTCTCCTCTTCATCAATTTTCGAAAAGGCAAAGTTATAGAAGCGGTTGACATTAGAATTTCCTCACGCGCCGCCTCCATGGATTTGCATGCCTTCATAAAAACCGGCGGCTCATTAAGCTTGGCTCGGACTATTTCGTCCTCCACGGAACTTTAAGTCCGTAGTTTTGTTTTCGGTTTTATTTAACTTCTCGGTCCGGTCGAGAACGGCTGAAAACATGGAGGATCAGCTTTTATGGAGCGGAAGACAGTCAAAGTAAATAATGCAGCACAGCTACGATGAGAGCGTCCTGAACTTTGACCCAACGCCGTCTCTCTCTTCGATGAAGGGGTTTTCTGGGGGACAGACTTACGGCGCCGGTTGGGGGTTCCTTCCTTGGATTATTCTGACTTTTTGTTGAAGCGTCTAAGAGTAAATCATTTTGGGATTATACTCGGGGGCTGGACTATTTCCAGTAGAGAACTGAGTCCCAAAATGATTTAAGGGTTTGGATGAATAACTAATGTCGACACCTTCAACTCTGGGTTGACTGAACAAAGCTCTTCTTCTTCTTCTTCTTCTTCTTTTGGCTCTTCCCTTTCAGGGGTCGCCAAAGTGGATCGTCTGGTTACTCTATTAACCCGGCATTGTTTGATCATAGACTAGATAGATGGATAATTTATCCGGCACCAGAAGTTTACTGGTTTGCCAATAAAGCTTGTTGAAATTGAAAAATTAAATGCGGAGAGAGAGAGAGTGACAGAGAGAGAGAGAGACAGGACAAGAATGGGAAAGAGGGGCGGGGCAAGATAGGGAGGGAGAGAGGGAGAAAGGGAGAGATAGGGAACAAGAGAGGGAGAGAGAATGAGGAAAGGAGGAGACAAGAGAGGGAGAGAGAATGAGGAAAGGAGGAGACAAGAGAGGGAGAGAGAATGAGGAAAGGAGGAGACAAGAGAGGGAGAGAGGAAGGGAGAGAGAAAGGACAATAGAGGGAGAAAGAGAGAGATGACAAGATAGGTAGAGAGAGGGGGGAGGAAGAGAGAAAGAGAGAGAGATGACAAGAGAGGCACAGAGATAGAGGGGAGGAAGAGAGAGAGAGAGGGGAGGAAGAGAGAGAGAGAGATTAATGTCTAATATTCAACTACATTTCTCAAATGACCAGATTTGTCAGTGAGGGCGGGGGGGAACAAAAAATATTGTTTAATACTTCACTTATTGAAAAATATAAAAGTTTATTAGCCTATCACTGTGGAAAAAGTTTTTGTTTTTTCAGGAGTCGGTGGATAAATTGCTCTCAGAGCTGCACTCAGGATTCAGTCGGGCCTCGGAGAAAATCCACAGTTCCGAGTCTTTATCTCAATAAAACTCCAAGTCAGGACATGAAAACAAACCCGAGGCAGAACCTCCAGAGTCCAGTAGAACCTCCGATAACTCTGGAGCGACCTGGAGATGGTCGGACTGGGAGCCTGATGGTTTGATGTGGGGGGGGTTTTGGGGGGTCCCCCCTGGAGGAGCTCCGAGAATAAATCTGAAATATGAATTACAGACTCTCTGGCTGGTTTCCAGCGGCTGGAAAGCTAATCGACGACCGCTCCCGGGATGAACCGGGCCGGTTCCTCTGGTGAGTTGAAACATCAGATGCACACATTTTCAGAATTCATTAATAGTGATGAAGATGAGGCGATGAATTCATAACATCCCGCAGCCCAGATGGAAATCTGTGACTGCGACCTCTTGATTACTGACGACTCTTAGAGTAAAAAAAAAAAAAACCCAAAGTAAAACCCCTTGAAAACAAAACCAGGCAAAACAAATTCCAGAGGCCTGCTGGACCGGCGCCGCCCACTGTTTCTGCCTGTCATTAAATTCCAGACCTGAAACAGCGACAGGAATGTGATGGCTCTTATTTTCCCCGGGAGAATTATACCTCACACAGCTAAACACCTTGTTTGTGGGCTGTAAAATGGAATTCCGGGTCGGCCTCAAGCCAAAAACCTCACGCTGGTGGTTTTGTCCAGGCGCTCAATGTCGGATCCTCGCAGTTCAAGGTCGTTCCAGTTCTGATCCAATCAGGGTGAATTCAGCGACACCTTTGAAGGTCATTTCGAGTTAAAGAGTTGAGTAGCGTGGAATAAATACTCCTCAGCTTGATATGAAGTTGTTCCGTCTTTAGGAGCAACATCTGCAGATCAGTCTGAGATCAGTGGGTGTGTTTACACCGACAGTGAGAAGATGTTTCAGGTAAACAAAGAGTTCCCTTTAATGATTGAGATTTCATTCCTGTTCAAGGAGGTAGTCCAAGTCCTTTCATGAAACTCTTTCTGATAGACAGTCGCCGCATGTAAACGCTGTTTCATGTATACGCTGTTTCACGTAAACGCTGTTTGATGTTTCATGTAAACGCCGTTTGATGTTTCATGTAAACGCCGTTTGATGTTTCAGGTAAACGCTGTTTCATGTAAAGACTGTTTCATGTAAAGACTGTTTCATGTAAACGCTGTTTCATGTAAACGCCGTTTGATGTTTCATGTAAACGCTGTTTGATGTTTGATGTAAACGCCGTTTGATGTTTCATGTAAACACTGTTTCATGTCAACGTTGTTTCATGTAAACACTGTTTCACGTAAACGTTGTTTCATGTAAAGACTGTTTCATGTAAACACCGTTTGATGTTTCATGTAAAGACTGTTTCACGTAAACGTTGTTTCATGTAAAGACTGTTTCATGTAAACGTTGTTTGATGTTTGATGTAAACGTTGTTTCATGTAAACGTTGTTTCATGTAAACGTTGTTTGATGTTTGATGTAAACGTTTCATGTAAACGTTGTTTCATGTAAACGTTGTTTCATTTAAAGACTGTTTGATGTAAACGTTGTTTGATGTTTGATGTAAACGTTGTTTGGTGTAAACGCTGTTTCTGAAAGTTCTCTGTTTGAGCCGTATCTGTTCGTCGTGACGTAACGTTCTGGCTGAGTTTTCAGCACTGCAACACGTTTTAAATATGGCGACTTCCAAACAATACCGGTCTACATCGTAGAACGGACTGACAACAATCAACCTTTTGGAACTTCTGATGATTTTTTGGTATAGTGTGCTACTGGTGAGTCCGAGGAGCCAACCTCCTGCTTCAGAAGTCGTTCCATTGAAGTGATGAGTTCTGGGTCTGGTCCAGTTGGAACCAGATATTAATGACCTTTGGATGAAGTTTCTAAGGGGGTACTGTTTTTTTTTTCTTCAAACAGATCCACTTGATTTTAGAGAAAACATTTTTCACTCAAAACTTTCATGTTTTTTCTTTTTTCTTTTATGTTTCGTAGATACCGTCTTCGGCACCATCGCAGCCCGTTTGGATTCCTTCTTCGGACTTTGAAGCCGCTCCGATGAGGATTCAGGATTTCATCTGACGGTTCGTCGTTTGAAGCTCAGGCCGTTTGTCGATAAGACCAAAGCGGATCAGATGGAGATGGTTCCCCGCCTCGGATTACATTGATCTAAAGTGGGTCCACTTAAAGACGGAATAACATTCCTTCTCTCGTTTCTTTTCCAGCGGACCAATGGGATGTTTTGCTCCGTTCGGCTCAGAGATAAGGTATTCATCTCTTTCGGCGCTGCCGGGTCCGATGGAAACCGCCGCTGTGATGACCTCCTCTAGTTATTTCTGAAGTGCATTGTTCCATTTCCTCTGTGGAGAGCGAGCCAGTGGGAGGAATGTCCTATTTCCTCCTGCGGTGGAGGGAATGCCCGTTCAATTATTCCACTGCTTGAGAAAAGAGCCGCGGCGCGTAGAGAAGCCACCATTCAGATATAGAGCACATAGAAGAAAAACCGTGTTACTCATCTCTTACCCTTCTTGATTATGACTGAACATATGGACGCAGACAGATGAGAACATTTCACTGAGGCAGATGGAATGTCTATATCACCAAATATGGAAATTTATTCGGAATCATTTTTTTCCCATAAGGACAAACGTAACATATGATTCACGTTTTTATATTTAATGAAAAAGAATTAGTCCGTCGGGTCATAGTGGCAGCAGACTGAGCAGGGTATTCTAAAAGTTCCGCTCCCCAGCAGCTTAGTGCAAGGAAGAACTGGAGTGTTTTTGAGATAGTTAGGTTGTATATTTCTGACACTAGGGGGAGCTTTATCTCCAAGCACTTTTGAACCATTATTTCTCAATAATTGGTTCGATTTAGTCCAAATTTGGTGCCGATGAATCATCTCGAGGAGATCTTCTTTGTATACATTGTGTTTTACTTTAAAAGTTCATATTTTACTCACTAGGGGGAGCTTTTTATGGAAAACACAGTTTTTCTGACATAACTTCCTAATCCTTCGTTTGATTCAGTCCAAATTTGGTGGAAATGAATCGCCTTGAAGAGATCTATCGCATATTTACCCGACTTTACACACTTTTAGTTGTTCATATTTTACTCACTAGGGGGCAGCGTTTTCTTAGGAAACACACAGATCTCAAAAACTATTATAATACCACACAAACGGTGATGATGTGTCGTGATGTCAGGAATCTTTGTCAACCATCATGGTGCCCTCTTTTCACATTCCCCTTATTTTTGATATTTGTTTCATTGGAATTCAAACAAATAAACATTCAGAGTTTAATTCCTCCAAAGCGCTGAGCACAGCACCGATCAGAACCAAGTAAATACAACGTCATAAAACATTAATGTAGACAGTTGTGTTCAGATTTTAAAAGTAATCAGGGGTCCTTAATGTTAACTGATAAGAAAAAAACAAAAACATTTGTATCTGACTTTAAAGAGAAACATACGTCTTTGTTCTATTTGTTATTATAACATTATTGCATAAAATAGTCCAAAAATTTCCAAATTGCTTTAAAATTGTTCTTTTTGAAGGTAAAATACAACCAGTTTTATTAAACGGGTTCATAATATCGTCTGAACTCGATCGGATCGAACCCTAATCGTATCGTGGAGGACTTTGTGATATCGGCAAATATCGTTTCGTCGCCCGAAAGAATGGATATAATATCGTATCGTGACGAAACTGTCGATTTATACTCTTAACAGATACATTTTATTTTGAAGTGGAGGAAGACAATGAACCAGTTTTGTAACAGGAGAAAACCGGTGTTCCACTCCTCCACAAAGTTTGATCTGAGATAAAACGAGTCGCTTTCGGCATAATTTTGTGGAAAGAAATTCTGTATTTTTAAAAAAAAATTTGTTGCATTTTGAATCGTTCCAAAAAAAGTTAGAGGGAAAAAGTTTCATGACATCTTTTCCACCTCAGCCTTCCCTCATACAATCAAAGCCGGCATTAAAACCTGGATGCAGGTGTAACAGTGTGTTTCCATGGCATCCACTCTCACGTACTTCTTCTATAATGGACGTTATGAAAACCTTGAGGACGTGTTTTCAGAGGCTCCTCCCTCTCGCACCAACACATGGCGGAGAAGTTGGCTCGTACCGCGGCTGGCCTGAATACTTGGTATTCCTGCTCTGCGCCTGCATGTGGGCGTGGAACAGCTGTGATGAGGCAAACCCAGGCCCGCGCTGACAGAGCCAGCAGAATGTGTTTTCACCCACGCTCCCTTCGTGGATTTCATTCCCTGGACAAATGTCAGAAAACGTCCATCAGCTCCAGTCTCACGGTCCGCCGCCGAGATTTCCAATCTTATTTTGTTTTATTTTAGACTTTTATGCAGGCAGTGTGGCTCAACTTTTATGAAAAGGAAACGACGAATCCTCGCAGCTCCAAGTTTCTCAAATTCTGGCGCTGATTTTGGGAAACAAAATTTTTTTTTATTTAAATCGTTATTTTTATTATCGTTTAGTGTCAAAGGAGTAAATAGAGTAATGCTGAGAGCGGGTCGACCAAAACAAGTCCAGTTGGGGACAGAGACGCCAACACCTCGCAGAAAAAGACAGAAAACAAAAGAAAACAAAGAGAGGAACTATGATAAACCTTAAAATCAGGAGAGAGGAGCGATTATTGGATGTCTGGCAAAAAGACATGGGAGACGTTTGTGGGTCTCAGACTCATCAGGTAAAACCATCGCTGGTGGTGGCGGTCGATGAACTTGGAACATGAGGAATCCCTCGGGTTTACGTTTGTCATGATAGAACCATCTGGTATCGTTATGGTACTGTTTTTATTTTGTTTATAGCTGTGTTTCTACGTCACTCTTTCTCCCTATGCTCGTTGTATTTTGAATCGATTCGCTTTCTTGGTTTTCTCTTGGTTCTGATCCGAGGCTGCATCCTGGACAATTCTTTTCATCTGTGCGCATTTAATCGTTGATCTATATTCTGCAAAGGAACTAACTTAAGATATTCTGTTGTAGTCTTGTTGTAAATGTTGACGTTACTGCCACAGTGTTTTTCGTAGAAGCTCCTTAAAATGGGTAAATTATGAACTGTTAGAATAAAACATGTGTAAAATATGATGTAGATAAATATGATATAGATAAATATGATATAGATAAATATGATATAGATAAATATGATATAGATAAATAGATCTCCTCTGGTCAATTCATAGGCCCCAAATTTGGACAGAATCGGACCGACGGTTGAGAAATTATGTCCGGAAAAAAGGTTTTGGGGATAAAGCGCCCCCCCCTGTCAGAAATGTACAACCAACCTTTCTCAAATCAATGCACTTCGTCATTGCACTACTTTATTTAGGTTTGAAAGTTTTTGAGGGTGGTCTAGAGAACAGAGTTTTTATCGTAAAGAAATCTCCCCCTAGTGAACGAAATATAAACTTTTAGTGTGAAATATGACAAATTGAAGATAGATCTTCGTTTGTGGAATAAAATGAACTAAATTTGGACAAAATGGAACAAACGCTTGAGATTGAATTGCCCAATAACATCTGTCGATAAGTCCCGCCCTAGTAAAAGACCTATACAACCAAGATTTCCCAAATCAATTTCGCATTACGATCAATTTAAGCACAAAATTTTCATAAAATGAAAATTATCCATTTAATATTTTTTGGACCTATGCCCGGAAAACCGTGTTTTATGCAAAAACAGCTCCCCTAGTGAGTAAAACATGAACTACTAGAGTAAATTACGACGCTTACCTGCGTCAGAGTAAATGCCGAACATTCATTTTCTTCAGCGCCACTTCGCCCAGGTGGTCCTGCTTCAGCCCAAAAGTGCAGAGTCAGTAAGTGCAACCAATCAACCGGCGTATTGCGCCCCACTCACTTCCCGGGCCCACCAGATTGCCCCGTTTATGGGCCAACTGGGGTGTGTGGTAGTTTTAATATGAGCACCGGTACTGGAGTCATTAGACGGGTATGTCTGTCCACAGATAGCCGTCGGCTGCTCGCAAATACGATCCAGGAGATCTTAGTCACGTCCTTTTTTAATGCCTGGTTTTAGAATTCGGCTGGTACCGTTTCATAGAATGGATTTCCTCAACGGCTGATTCTGAGTCTTTCTAAGAACATCAAAACCTTCGGGCAGCATCTCATGGAACAAGAGGGCGTCCAAAGTCACTCAGTCAAACAGGAAGTGTTATTTATGTAAAAAACAATTAGGACCGACGATGTCCTGGTGTCAGACTGTGCAGGGAAATTTCTGAACACCTACCAAATACAACTTTCTGATTTTTCCTTCATGTGACAAAAATCGGATTTTTATTTTCCCTCAAAAAAGTCGGGAATATTATAGAATCGTCGGCGACGGTTCCGCCAAAGAGGCTTAATGGATCATCTTCGAGTTTTATTTCCACATAGTCCGTCGTGTGAGGAAGTACTGGATTGATTTTGGGGAAAGGTTGGCGGTATGTTTCTGACAGTAGGGGGAGCTTCATCCAAACGTTGGTCCGATTCAGACCTGATGATTTCTGTCTTGAATATCTCACATCCTATCCCAAACGTTCATTTTTTACTCACTAGGGGGAGCTCTTTACGAAAAACGCTGTTTTTCAGACATAACTTCCTAGTCTTTGGTAAAAGTTAGGCCAAATTTGCTGAATATGAAGTTACTCAAGGAGATTTATCTTGTTTATATCATATTTCACTCTAGTAGTTCACTTTTTAGTCACTAGGGGGAGGTTTTTGTTTCTATGGGAAGCACTGTCTTCCAGACATAACTCAAAAAACTATGTCCTGGATCATCTTCAAATTCTATACCCAAATAGACCTTACTGCAAGGAAGAACTGGAGTGATTCGGGGAAAGCTTGTTTGTATGTGACACTAGGGGGAGCTCCATCGCCAAACTAACCCGAGCTTCAGATCGAGTTAGCCAAAACCTGCCCTGAGCCGGATTAAAGAAAGCGTCGTGAAAGGAGTGTGTGAAGAGTGTCAAAAGAGTGATTGATGGGAAAAACACTAAAACCTGTTCACTTTTCTCACCTTCGCAAAGGACGGCGTGTTCTTGGCAAACTGTCAGTTTCAGAAGATGACAAAACGTCTCCTCTAAAATGCTCAGCTGCTCTTCATCTCACAAGGACTCAATTAAAGTCCAAACCTTGAGGAAGAGGAGAATAAATTGATACTCGTGAGGATTGACAGGTTTGGAGATGACCATGTGCCGGAGAAAGACGGATAAACTTCGCTTGGATTCACTCTTGGAGCGTTAAAGGAGGGTTGAAATCATTAAAGTACTGAACTCGTACCTGGAATACTTCTCTGGAGCCTAAACTCCAAATAGTTCCGATTTTACTTTCGTTATAAAATTCTTTTATGTTATTTCTACCCAAAACTAGGAAGTGAAAAAAACCCAAGAGTAGGACTTCATTAAAGAAAGAACTCAACACTGCTGAGGTTTTTATTGGAAACCTGAACGTGCGTCAGGTAGGCGTCGAATCTACCTGTGCAGCTAAACACGGATCAGATTTATATTTATAAGTGGATTTACTCGAACGCTGGTACCGAGAAATCAGGCAAAACAGAAAACGAATTCTTTTAGCAGTAGTTTACCTCATTATACCAAAAGCTACTATTAGTTTTATAATAAAGTTATGTGCATTATTTCAAAATAAACTCAATGTGTTTTTTTGTTTTTTAAAATTTTAAAATTTTTAAATGTCTGTTTATTTTGTTCTCTTTTTTCATATATATTTTTTTCAATAAAAGTTTATTCTTCTCAATTAAATATTATTTTTCTCTGATTTCTTATTACTTCGATGCATTTTATTCTTCTTTTCTTTTTTTCTTTTTTAATGTTTCTTTTTATCTTTTTTTTCTTATTATATGTTTTTTTACCTTGTCTGTATTTTTCCTCTTTATTATTATGAATTGCATTTTATTTTTCCACTTTATTTTTTTTATTGCATTTTTTTTCCTAATTGTGTTGATTTACTTGTAATTACAAATGTAATAACACATTTTTTTTGTTCTCAATTTAAAATTTCTTTTTACATTTTTTTTAATTTTTCCTCTATTACATTTTAATTTCAATGTATGTTAATTTTCTGTATTTATTTAACTAAATTTTTATTTTTCTTCTTTTATTTTCATTGTGATCATTTTTCCTCTTCATTATTTTTTTTTTGTTTTTTCTTGTATTTTATTTCTGCCTACATTATTTTTCCATTCTACGTATTTTTCCTCTATTATTTTTAAAAATGAACAATAATATACATTTTTCATTCAACTTTTCTATTTTTACAGTGCAGCCTCTGGGAGGCTTCGATGATTCTCCCAGGCGTGGAGGCCGTGGAGGTTAAGTGGATCTCACAGGGAGAACCCAGCCGTGATGAGGGACCCTCAAATCCCATGAGCCACCTGTCTCGGGTCGGGTTGTTACCGCGGGAAGCTTTCACAGGAGATGGCGGTGGCGGCAGAAGCCGCGAGTGTCAGGGGGGAAATATTGGACATAAGGGTTCTCGCCGACGTGAGAAGAATGCCGTACGATCTTTGTGCACGGCTGTGACTGTCTGCACACGACGACATGTCAGTCAGAACCCTGAAACTTTACCCAGCATACGTTCCCTTTAGTCCTTATTTTATGACTTTTATGATCGACAAATGCTGCCTCAGCAAAGTCTTAACGGATTATCGTAACTTTTACCTAATCGGGAAAATACCACTTATAATGAGATTAAAAAAATAATCATCAATAATGGAGATCTCATAGTGTAGGCGTTGAAAGTGAAATGATCCAATGGCGTTGGACTTTGGATCCCCCCTGAGTCGATTCACACGCACCCAATTTGGGCTAAATCCGACCGACGACTGAGAAGTTATGAATTAAACATTTTTTGGCGATAAATCTCTCGCCTCGTGTCATAAAAGTACAAACAACCTTTTTTCTAAATTATTCCACTAAGTTGTTCCTGGGTATAAAATCTAAAAATCATCTGCAAAAAAGTTTTTTTTTTGAAAAACAGTATTTCTTCACATAAAAATAGTATTTCTTTTACGTAAAAAAACTCCCCTTAGCTAGTAAAATAAGATATTTACGGTCGTTTCATAGGCACCAAACGGCTAGGAAGTTATTTCCCCAAAAAACAGAAATTTTCCGAACAATCTTCACCTAGTGAGTAAAATAATGTAAAATATGAATAATTCCAGTAAAACACAACAAGTGTGAAAAAATTCTAAATTTTGGACTAATTTGAACCAACAGTTGAGAAATTACAACCCCAAAACTTTTGGAGATATATCTCCCCCCAGTGTCGGAAATATACAACCGACCTTTCCAAAAATCACACCAGTTCTTCCTCGCACTGAGGTCTATTAGAAATTAAAATGTGAAACTGATATGGTTTTTGAGTCATTGCGTTGAAACGAAGGATATGCGTTGATGGCCATTCTATAACATCTTTCAACTGGATTTAGGTTTTGGCGCCAACCTCATAATGAAGTTGGCTTCAGATGAGTCCAGTCCGTCGCCAGACCAGAACCATCCCGAGACCCAGTGGTAGTCGTAGATAGTCCCGGCTCCACACAAAGGCCGACTCTCCGCGTGAAAATGCTACGTTATGCAGCTAATTCCTGTGGCGCCGGATCCAGATTCATTTCCATGCAGACTGATAAAGCCAGGAGGAATGAGTCCGGACCCAAAAATATTTTTAAAAAAAAGAGCTGCTGCGAGGCACGGCTGTCTGGGCTTTTTTTTGTTTGTGCAGCAAACAGCACAGCAGGAGAAACGATTTACAGCCGCGGGGAGGGAGACCAATCTTCCAATTACCTATTAAATGTGCTCATTAAAAAACAGCAAAGGCAAATATCCTGGAAAAAAATACGCAAACGGGGGAAACAAAAAAAAAGAAAGAAAAAAGAAGGGGAGTCTCTCACACATTCTCGGAGGCAACCTGCACTAATAGAATAGAAGGATAGAACGCCGGCGCCGTGTGCAATCAGAGCCTCTTTGAAGAGGCAGCACAAATACGACATTGTTGTTTTTTTCTGTGTTTTTTTTCTTTTAGGGGTCTCGCTCGGCTTTTGTGCCGCCTCAGATTGTCTTTCCAGCGATTTGCTGGATTGATTCTTCAATTAAAAAAAAAAAAGTCTCCTGCCCGACCCGACACGCCAGAAAAAAAAAAGCCCACGGTGAAAGAGCCGTGTCATGAAGTCGTTGTGTTTTTTTTTTTGTTGTTGAGTGTTACAATAGCAGCATTTATGAACTTCTCTAATTGGTGAGTTTATCAGAGCCAGCGGGTAAAGAAGAGATTCTGACGATGTGCTTTACGATAACGATAATCGTGCGATCAGCTACGATTCGGATCCGTCGGCCGTTAACGCTGACCGGAAAATGTCTGCGCCAGAAAACTTTCCCGTAGCTCTTTGAGGATTTACAAGGTGAAGCAGAAGACGGAACCTATTGTTGCACATTAGAGAAGATGTTTGAGATGAAGGTGAAGGAGGAGGCCATAATGGGAGTTCCCCATTGCCTCTCTTTAATGTCTTCCTCTTAATTGCAAGCAATTTGTTTTCCCCTACACACACTCTCTATATATTCATCTATCAAGTCTTAATCCATCCGGGAAGTGGGCTCCTTTTTCCCACTGCATTGTGGGTCCGAGGATGGAAGGTGTTGAGGAGACCGTATAGATAACTAGACCTACGCCGAACCCAATCCCCATCCCCCCCTGATTGAACTCCTCAAATTAAATGTGAAGTTAAACCACAGTATTTGTTTCTAAAAGAATATCAAAGAAATCTCCCCCTAGTGAGTAAAATATGAACTACTAGAATAAATAATGATATTTATGAGATATATATCTCCCTTGAGTCCATTCATATGCAACAAAGGTGTCCTAAAACCTCTTTTAATTTTGTAAAAATCTCTCTCTGCTGACAAAAATATGAACTACTAAAGTAAAATATGATAATTCAGGATAAATCTCCTCCAGTTGATTCATACGCAACAAATTTGAAGTTAATCGGACCAACGGTTGAGAAGTTGTGATAAAGCCCCCCCTAGTGTTGGAAGTATACAACCTACCTTTCCCAAAATCAACTCAGTTCTTCCTCACGCAAAGGTCTATGTTACCATAAAATCTGAAAATGATCCATGAAACAGTTTTTGAGCTATTGCGCTAACACTAGGGCTCTGCGGCGGATGCGGGTCCACGTCCTCGTCGATGTCACATGACTCCACTCTAACAAACGTTCGAGATCAAGTTGTTTGTTTTCCAATCGGGACACAGCAAGAATTTATGCTGCTGTCATCGCCTAATCAAGTGAATCCTGAAAAACCCTCCTGCAAGACGAACTTCAGGGTTTAACCCTGAAAGATCCCTAATCCCCTGCACCTTACAAGCAATGCCCCTGATTGAACACCTCAAACTAAATGTTATGTCCTGAAGTAGCTCCCCCTAGTGAGGTAATATGAACTATTAGAGTAAACAAGATAGATCCACGTCCTCGGCTTTATTCACAGGCACCAAATTTGGACTTTACGGTTATATGTTAGTCCAAAAACAATGTTTTTTTGTAAAAGTGCCCCCTCTAGTGAGGGAAATGTGAACTTTTATGCTAAAATATTATATATGCAAGTTAGAAAAAAAGACTGCTTTTGGAGAAAAGCTCCCCCTAGTGCCGGAAATATACAACTGACCTTTTCCCAAAATCCAATCGAGTTCTTCCTCACACTGAGGTATATGGGATGAAATGAAATAGTTTTTAAGTTATCATCTTAAAAACCACCAAGGCAGTTTTGAGGATTCTATAACGGGAGGATTCTGACTTTTCGGGGATATAAATAGCGTGTTGTCTGAATTATACCGTCTGCGTTTGATTCAGGAAACAAGGATTTGGATTCGGAAACAGACGCTGAAGACAAAGCCGCTGCTGTTTCAATGTGAACAACAACATTTGAATAAAAACAAGGGGGGGGGCAGGCGAGGCAAAGTCAAACTCGCAGAAAGCGCTAAAGTCATGGAAAACATGGCATCAAAGCCAAAAGCACAAGGGTGAAATGTTTGACACGGCACACAAACAGAAACTGCCGAACTGAGGAGGAAAAAAGAAAGATGAAATAAACAGATCATCAAGTATGGAAATGAAGTGGGGCAATCAGACCGGAGGAAACAACATGACGTCCCTTTGGGGCACTTAGCTCATCAACTTTTGAAAGTGAGATCATGTTGATCAGATGCTCAACATGTGCAGCGTTTCACACTAGTACATATATTTACATGTAAAGGTTTTAAATGTCTGTTTAAATGTTGTGTCACCAGATGAGGAAAACGTCAAGATATCGTAAAGTCATGGAGACACGTCAAATTCAACCGCACAAAAATACTGAATTTTCCCACAGGGGGAAAACAGAACCGGGGCAAGTTGAGTCTCCATAACAACCATTTATTCCTGCCATGGCAACAAATTAAGTTTACAGAAAGAGGCGGACTATCTCTTTGGGTGTGCATCACAAACAGTTTCCCACCATGTTCTGCCGGTGTCTGCGGCCCAATTCCATTTTTCATCCAGTCACGTTCTGTCGCGATTCAACTTCAGCCAGTCATTCGTTAGCGGTCAAACTTTAAATATGCTCTAGACCAATGTTTCTCAACTGGTGGATCGTTACCCAGAAGTGGAACGCCGACCCGTTTCTACTATTACTACTACTACTACTACTACTACTACTCACACTCCTTAACAGTAGGTGGAGATAATGAGCTGTAATGTAAACCGTCTTTTCATTCAATCAATTTGAAAAGCTGAAAATGGGGGGTCTCGAAGCCAGACCAGCTGAGAACTAATGCTCTAGACCACATGTGTCAGACTCGAGGCCCAAGGGCCACGTCCGGTCCGCTCAACAACCCCATCCAACCCGTGAAAAAATTTATAATTTCTTTAAAAAAACTGGCCCGTGAGTAAACAGCACAAACTACACTGATACTACAAATCCCAGAATGCACTGTGGTGGCCGGCAAGATATCAGCGTTCATCCAGTCTCTCTCATAAACTTTGGGCTAAACTTTAGAAGAGATGGAGCCCGGGCGGGGATATAGATTAGAAGAAAAAAAAAATTAAAACAATAAAAAATAAACTTATTAGTAAGATTAATAATAAGAACGCACATTTTGAATTACTGGCGAGATGCGTTCACATCCTCCAGACGTTCAAGATGTGTCAGTTCTGCGGCGTTAAAAAAACAACATTTAATGTGAAATGCACCTTTATGCTGTTCCATTACTGTTTTCTGAGGAGCAGCTGCTCCTGGCTGCAGGAACAGATACGAGGAGCAACATTCTACTTTTACTGTTTTACTGTCACCGAAGAAAGAAACGTCTAAATCAGCCCAGACGTTTACCAAGAGTCCTTTTAAAGTTCCTTTTTAGTAAATACTGTTAATTAAAAACATTGATTTTAGATGTAATTAGTAACTTGAATATTCATTTTTGATGCCTGTGAATAAAAACGTCTCATTTGAAATGATTCTTTAGAACTCTGCTGATAGACGGGGAGACATAAAAGTTAGTTACGCTGATCTGTTTTGAATTGAATCTGTAATTTGAGTATTTTCTGTTCCTCTGGTTTGATCAGAATCCTATAAAATACGAATAAAATAGTCGTGAGAGGAAACACGACTATTCTGAATCCATGTGGTCTCCATCTTTAACTTTGGACCCCTCTGTGATTGAGTGAGACACCTCTCTGCTCTAGACTGTATCTGCTCTCATTCAGCTTTAGTCATTTTATTCCGACAAAGATTCGCAACCCACCTCCGGCGCCTCGCTGCTTCAACGCTGGAACACCAGGTCACCCCCAATCAAACCCTCCGATTGGAAACTTTCCACCTGATTCATCGGACTGCATTCCTCGTTGTAACTTCTGCCAGGGTCGAAGCTCCGAAGACCGAACCTTCTGTTTACAATAAATTTAAACCAACTTCAATCATTTAGTATCATCCTCCTCTCATTAGTCTCTCTAGACCTTTATATACAGAAGCTGGTTTGAGATTGACATTAAAGGTCATATTAGCTTCAGAGGTCAAATATCTTTCTATGTATGACGATGACTAGGAACAGGTGAAGCCAGAAAGTCTCGAGTCATCCACTCGAGAAGCTTCGCCTCTTCTGTACTAGAGCGGCAGTTACCCGCTCTAGTACACAGAGATGCAAGGAAATTAGTTTACTTCATTTTGCGTAATTATGAAAGAGATGAAATGTCTCGTTCAGAAACGGATTGTGCCATTATCCAGATGAGAACGACAACTTCTTATTAATCTCTTCCTGGGACAAAACTCCTCCGACTCATTCTTTATGAAAATACAAAGAGTCATTTTTAGCTAATACTGTGTACAAACATAACATAACCTGCTTGGCAGGGAGAGAAAACCATCCATTCATCCATTCATCCATTAATCTAACCATCCATTCATCCATTCATCCATCAATTCATCCACCCATCCATCAATTCATCATCCATCCATCAATTCATCCACCCATCCACTCATCCATCCATTCATTCATCTATCCATCCATTCATGCATTCATCCATCCATCCATCCCTTCCAGCCATCCATTCACCCATTCATCCATTCATCTATCCATTCATCCATCCATCCATCCATTCATCCATCAATTCATCCACCCACCCATCCATTCATTCATCCATTTATCCGTCCATTCATCCATTCATCCATTCATCCATCCATCTATCCATCCATCCCTTCCAGCCATCCATTCAGCCATTCAACCATTCAACCATCCATCCATCCTTCTAACCATCCATCCATCCATTCAGCCATCCATCCATCCATCCATCCATCCATCTATCCATTATACTATAATAATTATAATTATACTATAATTATACTATATTATGCAATTATACTTTTTTTGAGTGTAGTTAAGGGTTGGATCGTTGATAAACTGCTAAATTGAGGACGACTTTAAGTTCATAAAATAAAACACAAACAGGATTATTATTATTATACGTTGGTCTCAGTGAATCCGTCTTCGTACCTGCTGTCCGGCGCCATCATGGACCCAAACAAACCGCTACCTGGAATCTTTTCTTCCCTCTGCTATCCGGCTGATAAACGCCGACGGTACTTACTAGAATATTAGCCGGTCCCTGTAAAACCTCGGAGCTAAAACTTCTTTCCTTGTGTTTGTTTCTCCGTCGTTGAAATCACCTGGCTCCTCGAATGCAAATCCATCCTTGGAGACCTTTGGGTGCCAGATTACGTCCGCCGCTCCTCGTTCTTGGATCTGTCGTCATACAGATGTTCAAATGTTGCACGTTAGCCCGTTTATCCATTGATCTATTATAAGAATGGGGAATGGGGGCCGTCCAGCTGAATTTCCCGTTTGGGGTAAATAAAGTTGTCTGGAAGTGAAACATTGTAGACGGTTCTGAGCAGCAGCAGCAGCCAGAGAGAAAAAATGGAGATCACTGACCCAAGAAGATCAGATATTCGGTGCCAAGAGGGCGTAGATCCAAAAACGATGTCTCGATCCTGAGGGACTAGTAGAAAAAAACGACTTCAAAGTATAAACATTTGCTCAGCGATGGAAACAGAGATTTGTTTAGATTAAGATGTAAAAGTAGTTCAGAAAGTCACATCCATCATCTTCCAGATGTAACTATACTTTAAAAGCATAAGAATGAAAAAGAATACATATATAGATCATCATTCTGACGTTTCCAATAAAAGTTAAACATATTTGTGCGGCTATTTTAACCATTTACATCGTTGGAGAAGTATCTGAAGTCGGCCTCTGAGGACATCATTAGTGATAACATCAAGATTGAGGGCAGGGCACCGAGGAGAAAAACATAAATCCTGGACCTGATCTGATTAGTAGGAGAAAAAAGGACAAATGCAATAGAGGTCTTACGTTCTGGTCTGTTTAGAATACAGTTTGTTCCTGTCCGTTCTAATCATGGTCCTGCTAGAGATTATTCTTCTTACAAAGTATGGCAAACTCCATCATTAGCGAGGTAAAAACTACGTCTGTTGAACGTTCTTTCTTGGCGTAGATAAAAACTAGACCTTCGATGTGAAAGCAGAGCCAAGGTCACGATGCCCCCCCCCCGTTATCGACTTTTTTGTACAAGCCCATGAGTTTCAACCTTGGTGTCAAATTGGTCGACGCTTTTAAATGTTATAAAAAGATAACCTCAGTGGTTAAAGGTGCAGTGCGTAAAGTTTCGTCGCATCTACCATATTGTAACCTGTAATGCCCCCCAGCTAACCCCAGCCTATCCAAGAATCTGTGACGGCCTACAAGTGTGAAAAACTATAACTAGATACCGATCGGATCGGTTCACAAGCGGACGGCGAGACACCGCAATAAATACAAGCGTAATATATCGCGTAATAAGACCGCATATCTTAATAGTTTAATCGTTAATATTTCCCGATGCGTCTCCAACAAGCGTGACGTAACGGAGAAACACGACATCAGTGTTGGATGTGGTGGCTGTTTTTTTTGCGGATGTGGTGGCTGTTTTTTTTGCGGCGCATTCTTGTGGCCAAGAATTCTTGTGGCCAAGAATGCGCCGGTGCTTAAATTTCCTCCTTGTCCTGAGTTCTTTAGAAAGTCGCAGATGACTTTGTTCTTTCAGTCCCAACACTTGGACCAGTACCGACATGTATATTAGCTCCTGAAACATCTGAAAGTTGTTTGGTGCCCCGTGCTAGCTAGCTAAACAAATCTACCGCTTACTGCGATCCGATGGCCCAAACCAAATTTTAAATCCAGATCTAAACCTGGTGGGATTGTCCCTAAAACAAAGACCTAAGACCAGAGGTTTTTCCGGAACAAGCTTTTTCTGATGGGGCATCCAAACATGTGGGACGAGGTTGTCCGCGTGCGTAAAGGAATCGTACTTTAGTTCCTTGTATTGTTGCGTTTTTGTAAGGTTTGTCTTTTTATTGCGTGGCCATGTGATTTATTGACGGTTCTGTTTATCCGATAGAGAGGCTGAGGATGATAGGGAACCATTTTTGACTGATGCTCTTACCCTGTTTGAAGAATCAGAATTCTGATTCCGATTATCGTTTTGAGTCATACGTCAAAGTTAATGTTAAATACAAAGTTGTTGGGTGGTCACATCTGTAATTGCTGGATTCTCTGTTTACACCAGACTATCAATCCTGTCTTAATGGCCTCACAGCTGGTGGGTGTCATAAAACACATTTACCCGAGTCTGGTAAAGATTTTGGGTTTTTCGAGTCTCCGACTTAAAAGCTGTTGATTCTCCCAGCCGTGCCGATCCAGTCACAACAACATAAAACATCACTTAAGCTTCTGTGGTTCCACCAGGCATCTTACATGGATCCATAAAGTTTCCAAGAGCTACAGCAGGCATTGTTTGGAGCCAACAGTTTCACAGACCTCTTTCCGTACAAAGGTAGTTCCAGGGTTGGTCCGGAACCAGTGTCTAGTTTGGAACCGGTTCTTTGTATGTTCATGGCAAGAGAATGGGCGTTCGGCCAGAAGAACTAGTTCCAGAGTGGAACCATAATTGCTAGTCTAGAAATGAGAAACCAACCACGTCCGGCTAGGCGAAGGATTATCGTAATCCGCCGAAACTTTAGGGTAACTGAAAACAAGTGAACTGCAACTCATCCTCACCGTTCAAAAACACAAGGAGTCCTGGGTAATAGGTACCGGGCCACCATGTGTCTCTCTAATGAAAAGGAATGACAAAACAAACCGTTTTTAGAAGGTCCACTGGTACCGCTTTTCCACTGAACTAGTTCCAGGGCTATTTCGGAGCCAGAGCCAGATTTAGCACCAGTTCTTTGCTTTTGGACAGCCAAAGCACCGACTCTTTGCTGGTCTAGAGCCAAGAACCGATTATGTCAGGGGCTGGGGGCGGGGTTATTGGGACCAATAAGACCGGTTCAAACACTGAACCTCCATTTTTTAGACGACAGCCGATTGAGTTTCAACGACGAGCTCCTCCGTCTTCGTTGGTGTGGTGCGAAATTAGCGTACGGTTCATTTTGTTGGAGAAGACCCATCAGAAGAAGTTCCTGGCGGTTTCCAAAGTACCAATAACGCCACCTAGAGGAACACTGACCTGACATTAGCCGAGCACTGAGTTCAATGAACTCCGGCTCAGAGAACTAAACGTTTCCTCCAGTTCATTGAGCCGCTCAGCATCAAAGACGCCCAGCAGGTCCGTTCGGATTCTTTACCTCTTTATTTACCTCGTCTCCCCGTATACCGTCACAACCTGTTTTACCCACTTCCTGCTTCCGTTTGGTTTTTTTCTTTTCTTTACAACAGGTTCTGTCGTAACCCTAACCTTAACCCTAACCCACTTCCTGTAATAGTTCTGAAATGAATCATCCCAACAGTGTTTTCACACTGTGTTCTGTTTGATCCAGATTAAGATGGCCGGTTTGTTTTTTTTGGATAAAATCTGTTTTTTTTGGTCCATAAATTGTTCTGGGGGTCATTTCACACCCGTGATTTCGATCCTGGACTATCCTTAGAAGAATATCGATCCCCAGAGGAGATATTTAAGCAACTAAGCACGAGAAAATTGAGAGAGTGGCAAAATAAAAATAAGAAAATATACTAAAATAAAAACTAGAGATTGACTCAATGTAAATTTTGGCCCAATCTTCTGATGTGCAAATGCTTTTGGTGTCTTGATGATATTTAGCCTTTCACATATTAGCCATAACATTAGAACCACCTGCCTTATATTAAGAAGCTCACCTCATTGCTACCAAAAGATATCTGTGATGTCACTGGGTAATGCATCATCTGCCTATCAGAACCAGAAACCCTAACCAGCACAATTTGGGCCTTTTAGAATCTCTCCTCTTCTTGTTTCCAACACCTCAACTACACGACCAAATACCTCCCCCGCTGCCAAACATAGCCCACATACTGACAGGCGTATGGAGATAATCAATGTAACCCTGACTGGTTGTAATGTTATGGCTGATCCTGTATTGAAGTGTTTCAGACTAGCGTTGAGGACATTTAGATTAGAAAGAAAAAAAAAGCCTCATAAACGGCAGATGAGCAGCTCGAAATTGAACACAGGGACCGTATGGCAGACAGGGACCAACAGTTTAACAACAGGGACTTTAATAACAGCATCCAATAACATCCCTTTAATAACAGGGAACATTAAAGGGATGTTACCAATTTATCGTGTCTGTCTGGCAGATGAGGCGACGCACGAGTCTCAGGAGAGGCGGACGGAGGCTGTTTGCAGGGACGAATAATAGGAAACGTATGCCGGTTTCATTATTACGTTATTACATCGCAATCAAGCAAAGCAAAGCAAAACACGCACTACCCGCTGAGAAAACGTGTTTCTCAGCGGAAGGAGGAAGAGGAGGAGAAGGAGCAAAGAACCAATAGAAAGAAAAAAAATCAGAAATGCAACATAGACACAGATTAAAACGCAGGCCGACAATATAAAGGTATTTTTTTCACGATGGAAAGAAAACGGCGTGATTGTAAATATTTTTAAAGGGAATGAAATGGAAATTTAACTTTTGGTTGTTTTTCTTTTCATGAATATCATTCCATCTGTCGGCCTCATTTCGTTATCAGGTGTCCCTGAATGTCACTTCAGTACAAACTACAATGTAGGTCACTCAATGTCGGTGACAAGACAATAGGAACGATTGTGAAGAGGTGGGGGGGTGCAGGAGGTGGAGGTGGAGGTGGGTGGAGGGAATGTTTGGCAATAGAAGCAGAAAGGAAAACACCCTGCAAATGAAAACCTCTCTTGACTCTTCAATTTAAGGGCAGGCCCCGCCTCAGGCCGCTCAGGGGTCAACCTGCAGTCGGGGTCATAAAGAGCAGAGGTGGCCGCCGGCCTCGGGGGTCCCAGGAGGAGGAGGTGACCCCGCAAGGCCAAAGTTAAACAGGTGAAAGAAAGAGGAGGAGAAAAAAAAAATATGCCAAGATGATTCAATTTCTCCTTTGTTGTAGTGACCCGGAGCGTCTCTCATACCTGGACTGACAGAAGATTACCTTCCCGCACCTGACACGTCCATCATCCTGAGCCGCACATTCCAAACCTGCCTTTGCAGCTCCTCCTCCTCCTCCTCCTCCTCCTCCTCCTCCTGCATCACGTTGACAGAGCCTCCGAGGCCTCGTCTCTTTGTGCGCCCTGTAATAAGAGTTCACTTTGTGCTGTTGAATAGAGAGTTTGGCGTTTGGCGTGTAAAAGCAGCTGTCAGCGCGGCGCTCCTACAATAACGCGTCCCTGAGGCGACTGCAAAGAGCGACGGCGAGCCTTTTGGTTTGTTATGAATTAAATGTATTATTATTATTATTATTATTTGTGTTTGTGCGATGAGGTCATCGCCAGCGTTTCTGTGAACTGGACGTGTGGCTTTACCGTAACGGATGACTTAACTCAAATTCCTCTCGGAACTGCGGACGGACCTTAAAGGCGCAGTGTGTCAAATCTAAAGGGCTAATTATATGATTCAATGATATTAATGAATAAATAATATGAAGGAAATGGAATTAACGAGGAAAAATTAGATGCTAATACGATTTTCTATTATAAGGTAATGGTGTTCATTACCAGTAGTCCCTCGGAGGATGAGGGTAAGGAGCCAATATCTAGGAAGTACAAGCAGGAAGTCTGCGCCAGACCCTCCAGTCAGTGTAAGGGGAAATTCTCAAGAGTTTTACAAGATGAAAAGTTATAATTTTACAAGAATATAATCACAATTTTACAAGATAAAGTGTGGAAGTTTTACAGGAATAAAGTCAGAATATTCCCAGATGAGAAGTTGTTATTTTACAAGAATAAAGTCAATTTTACGAGATTCAAAATTTTAATTTAACAAGAATGAAGTCACAATTTTTTCCAGAAATGTTTTTTTCATTTTACAAAATAAAGTCAATGTTACAAGATAAAAAGTTGTAATTTTAAAAGAATAAGGTCGATTTTACAAGATGAAAATTCTTTAATTTTTCAAGAATAAAGTCAATTTTACAAAAAAAAGTGTAGAATTTACAGGAATAAAGTCACAATTATACAAAATATAAAGTTGTCATTTGACAAGAATAAAGTCATAATTCTACAAGATTCAAAATTGTAATTTGACAAGAATGAAGTCACAATTTTTCCAGAATTTCTTTTTTCATTTTACATAATAAAGTCAATGTTACAAGAAAATGGGTAGTAGTTTTACAGGAATAAAGTCACAATTTTACAAGATAAAAGGCTGTAATTTTAAAAGAATAAGGTCGATTTTACAAGATGAACATTTTTTAATTTTGCAAGAATAAAGTCAATTTTACAAAAAAAAAGTGTAGTATTTACAGGAATAAAGTCACAATTATACTAAATATAAAGTTGTCATTTTACAAGAATAAAGTCACAATTTTTCCAAATAAAACGTTGTAATTGGACAAAACCGAGGTCATAGTTTCGACAAGAATAAGGTCATGATTTTAGGCTATGCCTCGGAGGGGAAATACCAGAAGCGTGTTGTCAGCATCAGAATGCAGAACATGGAGCATCTGACAATTTTGAAGTAAACTGTGAAGATGTTAGTTTTTTCTTTCAGGAAATATTCACTTTTAACTTGCTAAAACTACGACGACTCTATTCTATCATGCTTCTATTGAATTTCATCCTCAGAAATCCTCTGAAACATCATCATCATCATCATCATCATGCTCCGACGAGCCGATTGCTGTCCCCACTTAACCCCGCATCCAGTCCATTAGACAGCTACAGCGATTAGCCACATCCCATTTCAAACATTTCAGACTCCCGCCCTTTCCACCGGGAATCTCAGCCCCTTCCTTCAGGCTGAAGGTTTCTGGTCCCGAGGTGTAAAACGGAACAAGTTTGTTCCAGGAGCCATCGCTGACAGAAACAGATCCGCTTATATCTCCTGCAGCAAGTGTGACAGCGCCAGCATTTATTTATCGTTATCACACCTCTTCTATCATAGCAGTCGCTTATTCCAGGGGTTTTCCATTTTCCATTTCCTCCTGGGTCCGTCAGGATGTTTGGAGGCTTTTTTTTCTTCTATTTGAGTGTTTTTTTAAACTTATGAATGGACAAAACAATAAAAACTAATAACTAATATAGATATGATGTATGTATACATACATATATATATATATATATTTATATGTATAAAAATCATATATATATATATATATTATATACATGTTGATGATATATATATATATATATTTAGATATATAGATCATATATGTATATATATATATATATATATATATATATATATATATAAAACATAGACATATATATATATTTTTATATATATATATATGTCTAGAAGATTTCCCTTTATATGTTCTATATCAGAAAACTGCCTGGTCGTTTTTCGAGTCGCCAAGTTGCCTGGACGCATTTTCAATTTCCTCTCAAATCCTTTGATTGGCTCCTCTCGTGGTTCTGGGCGTCGCCCTTCACACCTGACCTCTGTCTGAGCTCCACGCCTGGATCCAAGGACCCCATCAACCCGTAGAACCCTCTCCTGCGGTTCCGGCTGAGCCGGCCTTCTGCATTCTGATGGCCAGCTCTTGTCTTCTGCTGGTGCCTTTCCCCTTTTCCTTCATGTTATGCTAATCAGTTCTTCCTCTGTGCCCAGAACCGCAACGCCAGCCGGTCTCTCCCTTGACCTCACCGCCCACGCTTCTTCAGAACCAACGCTCAGAGACTCCGGGGCCAAAGTCGGACTCCACCGCAATCTGGAAATCCTCATCTGCCCTCTACAAAACCCTCCCCACGCCTGCAAAGAAAATAGACGCACCCTCACATCCATTCCCCCGGTTCTGCTTCTGGGTCCACATTTAACATCACCCGCCAGAAGGTGTGTTCCACTTAATGGATAGTTCAGGAACCCAGCTGTTTCACAAAGCATTATTTTGGGATTGTAAGTGATAATAATGAGATTTTATCTAATGAGGCGTGACTCCCTCCAGGAGGTTGTAGGTTCAATCAGGGGGATTGAGGATTCCTGGGGGAACTTGCAGGGAACAACATTGATTGGTCAAAATTGCAGATAAGTTGCGGTGATGTGGACGAAACTGCCAGGTCGTGGATAATGAACCGGGATTAGGCCCCCCTCTGGCCCGCCTCTGGCCCCCCTCTGGCCCACCTCTGGCCCCCCTCTGGCCCACCTCTGGCCCCCCTCTCCCGCCAGAGGTGGGAGAGGGACCCGCTGGAACATTCTGATCCAGCGGGTCGAAGGGGGATGCTCCGAAGCACAAGATGGACCTGTAGGTCTAACATGTCGACCTGCCGAGAAAGCCCCCAATCTCCTGCTTTGTACAAGCAATTCCCCTGATTGAACCCCTCAAATTAAATATGAAGTTAAGTTCGAGAGAAACAGTGTTTGTTTTTGCAGAATCAATTAGAATCGGTCCATATGCATCAATTTGGACTAAATTGGGCCAACGATTTGGGAGTTAAATCCGAAAGGCGGTGTTTCTCATAATGAACTCCCCCTAGTGAGTAAAATATGAACTATTAGAATAAAAAATGATCTGTAAAAGTAGATGTCTGAGTCGATTCAAATCCACCAATTTGGACTAAATCGGACCACTAGTTGAGAAATTATGGCCCGCAAACTTTTGGATATAAAGCTCCGCCTAGTGGGTGAAAAAATGAACTTTTAGAGTAAAATTAGATAAAATAAGATAAATCTCCACGAGGCGATTCACATGCCTTAAATTTGGACAAAATTATGGACGGGATTTCTTAGATGAAGCTCCCCCTAGTGCCATAATTACACAATCAACCCTTTCCAAAATCACTCCAGTTCTTCCTCGCATGAAGATCAATGACGGTATAGAATTTGAAAATGATCCATGAAACGGTTTTGGAGTTATGACGCGACCTTCAAGACAACCAAATCTGATCTGAGTGAAGAATCCAGGAGAAGAAAAAACAAAAACAAAAAAAAAACAATCCTTGCGTCGGAAACTTGAGTCACAATAAAAAGTTTTTAAAAAACTACTAGGACTCATGGTAAGTTTCCACATTGACTGTCTCCCTCAAATGAGTGGAAGAGGGTCTCCTGAGAGCTTTCACTCATGTAATGTTGCATGCTGGGAAGTCTGCCTATCATAGTCCTTTGAAACTTAAGGGAGAACTTTTTTTCTCTCGGCTGCGTTCCACTGCAATGTGGGTCGTATATGCAAATGAGGAAACTTTCCCTCCGTCGGGCCCTCTGTTCATTTGCTGACTCAAGGGCTGTTGTCTGATCCACACATTCTTCTTCTACATTGTTTGATGCTCACCTCCGTGGGAACCCTCCGGCGCTCGCACATCCAGCCAGCGACGTCTCATGCTGCGTTCAAACCGAGCGTCACCTCAATTGTGCAAAAAATGGCACCTGGAATCAACCGCGTCACTCGCTTCAGTAGCGCAGATCTAATATCTATAATAATTGGCCCTCTGTCACTCACGGACACTACCAATCCCAGAATGCACTGCGATAGCCGGAGCTTCAATCGAGAGCTCCAGCGCTGCCCCCCCCCCTCCGATATCAGCGTTTATCCTGTCAATCTAATAAACTTAAGGCTAATCATAAGAATGTTTGCTACGGAAGTATAAATAATAAACGCATTAGTAAATAAAACGCACGTTTTAATGAACCGGCGAGGTTCGTTCACGTCCTCCAGTTTTTCAACATTTCTTTGCTGCTTTAAAAACACGACAACACATGAAGATGCTTACGTTTAATGTGAAATGCACCTTTAGGCTGCTCATTTTCTGCTTTCTGAGGAGCAGCTGCTCCTGGCTGCAGGAGCAGATACGAGGAGCAGCATTCTAATTTTACTGTTTTAATGTGGCAGAGGAAATAAAACGTCTAAATCCGACCAGACGTTTACCAGGAATCCTTTAAAGATCCTTTTTGTTGATGTTGTCGTATTTTAGATTAGAATTTTTTAATTAAAAATAATAGAGTGCTCTGTGAAAAAAAAATGAAGCGATAAAAAAAAGATGAAGAAGAAGGATAAAATAAATGGAACTTCAACCGAGCCAGAAACTCTGAGCTGAAGGATCTCCCAAAGCGACTGTCGCAGAAAATTATCCAAATCCTAGAAGTTTTGGGAAAAGGGAACAAAAGAGAGAAACAAGGAATTTTTTTTTTCACTTTCACCCTCGGAAAGTTTTTGAAGCCTCTGTTTTTTCCTCTTGGGATGAGATTCTCGCGTTAAAATCCCTCGGGACTTATTTCTGATCGAATCTGCACAAACTGTTAATATTTCATTTTTATATTGGATCATTTTCTATGTGGAAATGAATAATGAAATAATGAATGTGTGTGTGTGTGTGTGTGTGTGTGTGTGTGTGTGTGTGTGTGTGTGTGTGTGTGTGTGTGTGTGTGTGTGTGTGTGTGGGCACTGACACACTCTCACACACTGTTCAGGTGTTGGTTGTGACCTCTGACCCCGTGTGACAGCTGTTCCAGCTGCCCGTCAGGTAAAAACTTGCACTTTTAAAAACGTTGTTGTTGTTGTTTTTCTACTGACTGAAAAAAACTCTAAAGTTTTGCAGCGATGTAGGAAAAATTATCCACATAACATATTTCACATCTGTCGGATATTATCTCTATTCTACTGAATCCCGGATCACGTATTATGTCTGAGTACAGACTCGCCCCAAAAAATCTGCTTTATTATCCGACTTCTTGTGTATTTATTTACTCTCCGGCTGAAAAATAGCTTAATATGAGGAGATGCAGCTGCGACAAAAATGTTACGCAGTTCAGCATCAGAGGCGAATATATCATCATCGCGTACCGTTGAGTCTTATGAAGGTTTTTGCGGCAGATAAAATCAGCCAACAGTCAAACATGTCGAGTGAAAGTTATGGAATAAATAATAGCCGCACTTTTACAGAAAGTAAGAGACGAGTCATGATTGAAACGTTTAATTTTACAGCAGAGGGAAAGTCTAGACTCCGATCCCATATCTCGGTTTTTAGACATTATTTTGGTTGTGAGTGATGAGCAAACTATTGACTCTGGCCCCCCTCTGGCCCCCCCGGGCCCGTTCTGGCCCCCCTCTCCGTTTGCTGATTTTGAACTGTCGGTATACCTGTGTGTCATCGGCGTAGCACCAGAAGGAAACACTGCGATTCCGATCTGAATGAATTTGATTATGTATAGAGAATAAAAAGGGACCTTAAATTGAACCCTGCGGTACGCCATCACACACTAAACCACAAGAACACTAGTTGGGTTTAAATGTGACACTTTTCTCCTATCAGAATGAAACCTTTCCGAAGTACAATGTAGGTCGCCTTTTTACACGACCTGTGATCTTTTCTGAGCCGATGTTTACGCGCACCGACTCACCTGATCGGAAAAACAGCTTACGATCCACACTCCAGTTCGTAAGGTGGCGATAATGCTACGCTAGCTGGGCACCGATCGCCAACAAGCGCCCAGAAGAAAAATGTGACAAAGAGGGCGTGGACAGGAAGTGACTTTTGGTCCATCTAACTAACTGTGTTAAACTCTTTCAAAGTTACGATGAATAAATGACTCTCCGAAGTCGACCGGTACTTCTTTGAAGTCACGATATTTAAAATGCGTCGCAGCGTTTACGTGCAGCGACTGGACATCGGAAAGGCTTTCATGAAAGGACTTAGACTTTTTCCTCGCAAAGGAATGAAATCTCATTAGGAAATGGACTTATCTTCCGGAATGGGACATTTACACGCAACGTTTTCTTTCCCATTAGGCGCCTTTTCCGAATCCATTGGGAATTAGGCTATATTTGTAAACCCACCGACAGAAGTTGTTACTCCAAACCATCAAACCCGAACATTGTAGTTTAAATACTATCAAGAATACTTTCTTTTTTCTTCAAAATATTCCCCATAATGAACCAACTTCCCAATCTTTTATCAACTTATCTCGCTAATCCAGACAATCTTTGCGATGACCTCATTTCTGCGCTTCCTCCGAACTCTGAAATGAAACAATGACGTCGCCCGTTTGAAAGTATTTTTATTCACACCATCATCAATTGAGCGTCGGACGTGAACAGGATGGATATTTCACGCGTTTCTAGACTAAACCATTTTTTTCCTTCTTCTTCTGTAACAATAAACATTCCATGCATCGAGACTTCTCTGATTGATCTTTCATGCAGAGCATCCAGAAGAAAAGTTCTTCTACCGCTGAGCTCGGCTGTTTCTTAAGTTCCCTTCAAAAGTCGCCGCTTCACATTCTGCAAGCCGTCCGTCTTGCAGAATCGTCTAGCTGACAAACCCGAACCTCTTCTTTTTTTTTTAAAACAAGATCTTTTCGTAGACCTGGAGGTCATGTGGTCGTACGAGGGGGTAAAAAGCTGGACCACTGGGTCAGAATCCGCCACATGTGGAGGCGGAGGAGTCGTGACGGCCGCATCTTCTGGACCCGCTTACGCAAGCGTCTAATTACATCTGCAGTCGTTCCTCTGCTTTCCCTCGCCGTCTCCCGTGGTCGGGGTTATCGATTGATGCTGAGAGCGGAGGAGCAGCTGCTTCTGGCCTCCTCTCCCAGGACCGCGTACGTGGGCGCGGGTTCTGTGCGTCCAGCAGCTGTAGACCGAGAACCAGATGTGGTACCGGGCCAGGATTGAGTCCGCAGGGATTCCCCTTTATTTTATTTTCGCGTCAAATTGGCCCCGCGTCTCTGCTCTGCTTGTTTTCACAGCCAGACTCGATTTGATTTGACCTCCGTCTTCTATTTTGCTCTCACGCCTCCTCCTCTTCCTCCTCCTCTTCTTCTCTGTCCTCACATTTCCTCTCTCTGCCCTCATGGACTCGTTACCCCTTCTCCGAATCCCTCCCTCCTCCTGAACTTCCCCCATCTTTTCCGGATTTCCTTCCTCTCTTCTTCTTCTTCTTCTTTTTCACGTTTTTTTTTTTTTTGTCTTCCCTCGCCGTCTCCGTCTCGTCCCCCCCTCACCCGCTCCCATCCTCTCCTAACGCCTCACACGGAATGACAGGATAACATACGAAGCCAATCATCCCTGGGAGCGGCCCTGAAATATATTGTCAATTTCCCCGGCCCCCAGGAGGATTTTTGTTTTCCGTCTAAGAGCTTTTCTCTGGGTTTTTGCAGAAGCGTTCTCAGTCCTCTGCATTCGAGGCGTGAATGTTTCAGCCAGCAGAGAAAAAACCCTCCAGACTCTTAATTATGATGGAAAAACAGGAAGGACACTCATAAATACCTCCGCCAAAGCGAAGAGTTCCCTCCTCTATGATGTGAGAATCTGCGACCAGAGTTCGCTCCTTCATCATCGCTGATGATCCTCAACAGTTGTCGGCGGTACCGGCGGAGACCGCGTCCTCTTTTCATTCCTATTTTTCCATCTGCCGGGGGGATGTTTGTGCTCCTTCATCAAGGTTAGGTCCTTTCGCTCCCGAGCGAAGCACGTTTTTCTACCGCCGCCTTCATTCCTCCGTCTAATAGCCGACAAATCGGATACGTTCCGTCTCAAAAAGAAGTAAATCGGATTTTTCTTTTTTTTTTTGCCACTTCCAGGCTGGACTCTACAGTTCTAGGCTGAATGTCTGGTTGATCCGGAATACTGCTGACCAGAACAAATATCATGGAAAATCAATCTGACCGGGACACTTATCTCCCAGAATGCCGAGTTACTCGTAGAATGGCTTCAGTTTATCGCACTCAAAAAAACATTTAAGCCTCATTTTTTTTTCTTTTCAAACTAGACTTATGCCGTCGTCATCGACAGTCCCCCAGCCCCCTGCGTTGTACAAGCAGTCCCCCTGAATGAAGTGTATTTTTTTTGTAAAAAGCTCCCCTAGTGAGTAAAGTATGATCAATTGCGGTAAAACAGGATTTCGATCTCCCGAGCTTCTTTCATTTGCATCAAATTTGTATTAAATCGGACCAACGGTTGAGAAACTACGTCCGGAAATCTTTTGGAGATGAAGCTCCCCCTAGTGTCCGCTTTATAGAACCAACCTTTTCCAAAATCAATGCAGTTCTTCCTGGCACAAAGGTCTATATGGGTATAAAGTTTGAAAATGGTCCATGAAAGTAATAGTGAATTTTCGTAAGAAAAAAAAAGAAGAATCTCCCCCTAGTGAGTGAAATGTAAAGTTGACATTACATAAACAAGATAAATTTCCTCGAGTCGATTCAAACGCAACAAATTTGGACAAAATCGGACTTTGGTGATCCGGCTCCCCCTAGTGTCAAAACTGTACAATACACCTTTCCCAAAATCAACCCAGTTCTTCCTCACACCAAAGTCTATTAACGTATAAAATTAAAAAATGATCCACCTAATATTGTTTGGAGTTATGTCTGGAAAAAAGAAACGAATGGGTGAGTAAGTGAGTGAATGAACCTATGAGTGAATAACTGAATGAATGAAAGAATGAGTGAATGAATGAATGAAAGAATGAGTGAATGAGTGAATGAATGAATAATTGAGTGAATAATTAAATGAGTGATTGAATGAGAGAATTAATGAAAGAATGAATGAGTGAATGAATAATTGAGTGAATGAATGAGTGAATGAATAATTGAGTGAATGAATGAGTGAATGAATGAACGAATGAATGAATTCATGAGTGAATGAATGAATGAATGAATAAATGAATGAGTGAATGAATGATTGACTGAGTGAGTGAGTGAATGAGTGAATGAATGAATTAATAATTGAGTGAATAATTAAAAGAGTGAATGAGTGACAAATGAGTGAATGAATGAATGAGTGAATGAGGGAATGAATGAATGAATAAATGAATGAATGAATGAGAGAGTGAATGAGTGAATAAATGAATAATTGCGTGAATAGTTAAATGAGTGAATGAATGAGTGACTGAATGAGCGAATGAGTGAACGATTGAGTGAATGAATGAACGACTGAATGAATTATTGAATGACAGAATGAACGAATGAATGATTGAATGATTGAGTGAATGAATAAGTGAATGAATGAGTGAATTAATTAATAATTGAGTGAATAATTAAATGAGTGAATAATTAAATGAGTGAAGGAATGAGTGAATGAGCAAATGAATGAGTGAATGAATGAACGACTGAATGAATTATTGAATGACGGAATGAACGAATGAATGATTGAATGATTGAGTGAATGAATGAGTGAATGAATGAGTGAATGAATGAATAATTGAGTGAATAATTAAATGAGTGAATAATTAAATGAGTGAATGAATGAACGAACGACTTTATGAATGAATGATGAGGCGGGCAGACTGAACATATTTATTCTCGTTAATTACCCTTTAATCTTTTTATGACTGGAATGGAAATACATTCAGATCATTTTTAACGTGCCGATGTTTCTGCACGAGCTGCAGCCCCTCTTTAATGAGAGACCTGGGTTTCTGCACATTCAGCTTCCATATACAGACCCCCCACACCCCACACCCCACACACACACACACACACACACACACACACACACCCCTAGCAGGTCTTAACAGGGTCCCTGTTGCCCAGCGATGCAGGAGCTCCGTATCGGCGCTACACTGTCTTTTCAAATTCATATCTCCCTGGGGTCCCGTGGGTGGCAGCTTTGGATGCAGTCTAATCAGAACTCTCCTCCTTGAGAGTCGTGTAAAAGTGTGTGCGTGTGTGTGTGTGTGTGTGTGTGTGTGTGTGTGTGCATACAAAGGATAAGTATAAGAGGATACAGCTATCTCAAAGGTCTCACATGCAGAAGCCGCGACTCGAGATAATTCTTGCTGTGTCGTGCAAGAATCCGTCTCCGCAGAAAAGGTCGGGTTTTAGTGCGTCTTTTTTTTTTCCATTTTTTTTTTACGAGTGCGTGATAAGCAGGGTTGCGGAGGAAAACCTGGTAAAACACGTTTGTAGCCGTTTATTATAACCCCAAAGCAGTTCCCTCCCAAAGCTCAGCTCAGCCCATCAAAGTCACCCTGACACCACCCGGTCCGGACCCAAACGGAAAAGATCCTTTCAGGTGTATTACAGGACAGGTGTGCTGAAAGCCCCAAAAAATTAAGTGTATTCTGGCCCGGCTGCTCCTCCTTCATCAGATATCTGCAGCAGAGGAAGAGCGTTTCTCATTTTTTTCATTATTTTTTTATTTTAAGAGTGCAGTCCACGGTGTGTAGTTCAAGCACAGCGATAAAAACGGAAGATTGAGAATTGTGGCGTCTTACCTCTTCTCAACGATATTCAGACGTGAGAAGAGAGTACAGATGGTCAGTACGGCTTCTTATGAAAATATATATACATACATCCTCTGGCCTACGTATTCATAAAATGAAGACGATTGATGAAGGTCAGGGTTTTGCTCAAGGAACCTACGGCATGTTCACACAAGGATTAGTGCCGGGGTCGAACCGCCAACCTTTCCCATCAGTAGGCGAACGCTCTACCGCCGACTTACCGGTTTAACCCGTTACGACATTGTGAAATTAGTTCTCATGACTTTGGCACCTCCCTGAAGAGCCACAGGACATAATTCCCGAAAAGTCCCCATACCCATGCGTTGTACAAGCAAACCCATGATCACACCTGAAAATAAAATGTAATTTGAACATTTATTTTTAACCAAAAAAACAAAATTAAACTCCCTCTAGTGAGTAAAATATGAGCTTTTAGAGTGAATTACGATGTATGTAAGAACAATTTCTTTGAGGCGATTCATGTGCATCAAATTTGGATTCAATCGTGGATCGGGTCTTCGGGAAGCAGCAGGCCGAGAGACTTCCTCTGGTTCTGTTCTGCCTCACAGACGATTAACCCTCTGGGGTCTGAGATCGGGCCGGCTTGACCCCCCCTCATCCTTTATATACCACATTAAAGAATGTTTAAGGTCAATCTTTCACCTTTAAGACCTCAGACTACGGAGGGTTAATGCTGTCAAATGACAAAAAAAGAAAAAAAAAGAAAAGGTTTTTGGACATATGTCCAAGTATTTGTACGGTTTAGCAATAGAAGCTACCAAACGGATTTGCAGACGATGGTGGAACTGTGAGGGCATAGACTGTCATCTGTACAAAATGTCACTAGTTTTTAACGTCTTCAAATCCGGACTAAGTCGGCTTAATAGTTAAGAATTAATGGCACATAAATTGGCCATAAAGCTCCCCCTGGTGTCAGAAATATAAAACCGATCTTTCCCAAAATTAAACCAGTCCTTCCTCGCACAAAGGTCTATGTAGCCATAAAATTTAAAAAAGATCCATGAAATTGTTCTTGAGTTATGTAAGTTGATGTATGTAAGGATGTTTTCCATGAAAAAAGCATAAATTAGTGAAATTAAAGAAAAAAAGAAATATATATATAAAACTATTAAAAAAAGACACGATGCACATAAGATGGATCTCCTAACGTCGACAATTTTGGAGATAAAGCTCCCCCTAGTGTCAGAAATGTAGAATTGAGCTTCCCCAAACTCCCTCCAGTTCTTCCTCGCACAATGCTCTACATGGGTCTAAAATTTGAAAATGATCCATGGTTTGGTTTTTGAGTTATCGCGTTAACACGAATGGGATCCGTGCCGTCGCCGATGACGATTCCATAAGATGGGACAACCTGAATGGACTGCCGGTACCACATCATGGTACCAGCAACTACAAGGACACTCGGAACCGTTTTCGGGGGTCGTGTTGCTGTTGCCCCTCCCTGTTGTCACAGTCGTCTCGTCTTCCTGACTGGACGGAACCAAAACCCAGAAGTTTATCAGATTCTGTGTTCTACCGAGACGTTTAAGATTTTTCGTTTTAGTGCGTTCGTCTTTTTTGGTTCCGCTCGATCCGAACCAAAATGGATTTTAACCCGTGGTTTGGAAAATGTTCATATATGTGACGTCATTGAAAAAAAATGTATTAAATACTTTAGTGGTAGAAAGAACTGGTTTTATCCCGAGAAAATGACGAAGGTTATGATGAAGGTTAATTTGCCCTTTATGTCATTCATGTTCCTGGCAGAGGCGGAAACATGTCAATCAATTCAGACGGACTGAATGGATGGAAGGTAATTAATGCCCCGATTCAGATCGCAGACTACATTCACTCCTAATGAGATATTCACGGTTTGGAAAACGTGATCGTGTACTCATACCAAATACAAACTCGCCCTCCGGAAAGAAAAGCTTTTTTCTGGCTTCACCTTCTCCGTTAAAATCTCTTTTAACGCTTTTGTTTACTCCTTTTATCGGCAACAGACATCTTTTAATTTATTATTTTACATATAAACAGAGTGGGGGGGGGGGGCAAAATTAAAGATGGAGACCGAGGACCCAGATTGGCCGTGTTTATTCTGAGGTATTATGACGATTTATTTACTCGTATCATAGAGATCCGAACAAAACCAACGGAACAGAAAATACTCAAATTACTGGTTAAATTCCAAATGGATCGGCACAACTCATTTTTACGTCTCCCTCTCTATCAGCAGAGTTTCACAGAATCACGTTTTTATTCACAGGCATCAGTAAAAAAAGAGAAAAACTTACTTTTTTTTAATTAACAATAAAAAAAGAACTTCAAATGATTCTTGGTAAAAGTCTGGGTTGATTTAACTGTTTCTTTCTTCTGTCACAGTGAAACGGTAAAATTAAAATGTTGCTCTTCGTTTCTGTTCCTGCAGTCAGGAGCAGCTGCTCCTCAGAAAACAGAAAACCAACAGACTAAAGGTGCATTTCACATTAAATGTAAGCAGTTTCCTGAGTTTTCTTGCTTTTAACATAACAGCACTAACATTGGATGAACAGCTGGAGGACGTGAACAGTTAGTTAATTAAAGTTAATTAAAACGTGCGTTCGATTTTACTGATACGCGCTTACGACTTACGACTTTATAAGTCGTTTAAATTTTTTTTCTTTCTCATCTACTCCGTACTATATCGTATATCATTTTCAAATTTTATACCCACATAGACCTTCATGCGAGGAAGGAGTGGAGTGTTTTTGAGAAAGTCTGCGTGTATATTTCTAACACTAGGGGGCGCTTTATCTCCAAAAGCGTTCGGAACATAATTTCTATACCATTGGTCCGATTCAGTCCAAATTTGCTGCGTATGGATCCGACATGTATTTGTATTATATTTTACTGTTATACTTCATAGTTTACTCACGGCATGGAGCTTATTTTTATTCATTTTCTTTTCCAACAAAAAATATTGTGGATATATTTAATTTGAGGAGTTCAATCAAGGGGACCGCTTGTTCAACGCAGGGGGTTGGGTACTTTTTGGCGAAATACCTTTGCAGTCAGGGACGAAAGCCTAGGTTTCGCTATTTTGGGGGGGGAAAAAAAACAAATATTGTGTTTCAGAATCAAGTAGTTTTAGACTCTTAGACGTTTGTAATTAAATTTTCTTTAATTCCTGTGTGACGCCAAAAACTCCCCCTTTTTTTTTCTTTTTTCCTTCTGATTCTTTTCCTCCTGGCTCCCCACGCTCAACTATCATTTGTAACACTTTAGTCTCATTTCTGGCCCGCCTCGGCGACCTGCTGTATATTTTCCCCCGAGCTCAGTGCATCAGTAAAGACCCCCCCCCAAAAAAAGAGAAGCCATATCCTCGTCTCCCTCTCCCTCTTCCTCTCCCTACTAGTACTCCTGGTGAGTAATGGCGGGGCGCTGGCCGCTGAGGCAGATGTGTAAATGAGTCCAAACGACTGGGCATTCTCAGGCCTCATTTCCTCCGTGATTAGATCAGGATCTCCTCCCATACAGTGATGTTTTCATTATCCCACACCCCTCTCCTCCGCTTTGCCTCGCTCCCCTCCTCTCCTTCGTTTTTTATTTTGCAGCCAGAAACCGAGACAATAACGCCGGGGGAGGGGACATCATCGCTCTGAGCTGGAAGATCTGATCATCCGACTGTGGAGAGGAGGTCACCTGAGCACAAAATGAGCTCCTGCGGTCCGCCGGCGCCCGTCGATAAGTCGATATTCACCCTTTGGTAAATATAGACCCAATCCTGGAGATCGCTGATGGTCAGCACATTTTGAGCTGCTGCACTGGTTTCAGTATCATATTACTTTATTTTTAAAATATGACTCTTTTGAAAAGCTGAGTCATTTTAGGCCAGAGAGATGTCACTCACTCTCTCTCTCTCTCTCTCTGTCTCACCTGTCAATCTCACGACCTCATTCTCCCGTCACTTGTGATCAAGACCCCAAGATAATTAAAAGCCTTTGATGTACCGCTCAGCTGTTTGTTCAAGCACATTTAGAGTCACTGTTTCATATTCAATATATATATATATATATATATATATATATTCTAACTAAAGAGGAAGGGTTCGAGGACGGAGCCCTGTGGGACACCACTCGTCAAAGGGGCCACCATCGCTATGAGGATGCCCCATTTGATTTTTTTTTTTTTTTGTGATGACTAACTTACTTGATATAACCAAAAGGTTTTCTAAAGACATGCTTTAACAAAAAGTAGAGCTAATTTAATCCAGACTTTTTCATGAGAAATGAAAAAAATGTCATCAAGAGATAATTTTCGTTAAAAAAGTCTGATTTTAAAACGTTTAAAAACAGTCACTCTAAATTTCACTTTTTGTGAAATTTAGAGTGACTAAATAAACAAAATATGCAAAATAATAATTTTTCTGTGGTTAATTTAAGGGTTAAACTCCTTCACCTGAATGAAAGGCTCGACCCGAACCGGGACGGAACCGTGGGCTCGGTTCGGGAAGAGCTGCTTCTCATGCCGGCTCCCTCACGTTTAACTGAAAACCACTCTAGGGTATCCTGAAAACCACTCTAGGGTATCCTGAAAACCACAAACCGATGAGTCGAACAGAACCACATCATCTGCAAACAACAGACATGAAATTCTATGATGACACACAATTTCATTTAAGTTGAAAATACTTCATTTAATTGTGTAACCAGTTTATTGAGAGATTTGTCTTTTTAAAAACCACCAACAATTCTCTTTTTACAGTGTGTTATATTTGTATATTATATTTTAAAATATTTTTAAAATGATGCAAAGGAATTGATGTCAGATTTTAGCAAATATTTATTTTTTGTTTTTTACATTTTTGGTTTTTAGAGGTGAAACTGTGAAAATAAACAAAAATAAAAAATTTCTTCAAAAATGTCTTCAAAAATTTAATTTCAGATATCCATGAGAAGATCATCAACTATTTTATTTTTACAGTGAATGATCAGACCCCAAAAGCAATTTAAAAATTAAAGTTCCAGTTTTCTTCGAACTTCAATTTTAGACTCAATAATATTTAATTTAATTGTGTGTTACTAGTGAACTGTTGTGTTTTTTTGTGTGTTTTTTTTACAGTGCAGACACTCCCCCTGCTTCCACTACTCCTTGACATCCTCTCCATGAATGTGAAGAACAATGTCCAACACCACTTTTTTATCCAAAAGTAATGGATCCTCCCACTTTGGCTTTATGGAAACCCAACTACACTGTAAATAATTGCATGTTAATATTTAAAGCTGCAATAATTTGATTGGCCACCAGGGGGTCAAATAAAGTTTTGACATACCTACATAGCGTCACATCAAAACACGAGGGTATGTTTGGTTCTTTTGGGATTGGGTTCTGGACCGGCTCTCAATGAGGTCCGGTGGTTCTGCTCTGTTTGATCCATTTCTATGAACTGAATTCTATGTTATTGCTCGTTGTAGAAGTCGGTTGTTTTCCTTCAGAATATTTGTGTTTCTAAATACGGCGGGTCATAAAGTATTAGTCGGTTCCAATAAAAGCCCGGTCACTGATGTAACCGGTTCCTGTTTCCAGACCAGCGTGGTTTTGGTTTTCCTGGCCGACAGCCTGGACTTTAGCTGTGGAAACCCAAAGACCGGTTCTACATTAGGCACTGGCACTGAACCAGCCTTGGAACTGCCTCGGTGGAAAACAGACGTCTGAGTTCTTTCTACAATTGAAATATTATAATGTTTATAATATTAAAATATTGAACATTTGTTGAGCTTTTATTTTATTTTGGAGCTTTTTTCACATGTAACAAAGTCATCAGGTCACATCATGAAAGAAAAAAACACTTATACCAGTGAAACAGTCCAGGTTTACACAGTGAAACAGTCCAGGTTCCCTCAGTGAAACAGTCCAGGTTCATACAGAGAAACAGTCCAGGTTCATACAGAGAAACAGAAACAGTCCAGGTTCACACAGTGAAACAGTCCAGGTTCCCTCAGTGAAACAGTCCAGGTTCATACAGAGAAACAGTCCAGGTTCATACAGTGAAAACAGTCCAGGTTCACTCAGTGAAAAAGTCCAGGTTCATACAGTGAAACAGTCCAGGTTCATACAGTGAAACAGTCCAGGTTCATATAGTGAAACAGTCCAGGTTCATACAGAGAAACAGTCCAGGTTCACACAGTGAAAGAGTCCAGGTTCAAACAGTGAAACAGTCCAGGTTCATACAGAGAAACAGAAACAGTCCAGGTTCCCTCAGTGAAACAGTCCAGGTTCACTCAGTGAAACAGTCCAGGTTCATATAGTGAAAGAGTCCAGGTTTATTTAGATGTCTCAGTTTTACCATCAGACAAACATGAAGTTGTTCCATGTCTTCTAGTTTTTGTTCATGTGTGAATCCTCCGGTGATAAAGTTTTATTGGCTTTGATCATATTTAATAAACATCTCTCGTTTCTTTAACATTGAGTTTAAAGTATTTTCAGGTAACTATCAGATAAAATTCCAGTGTAATATTTTCCACAGCAACAAAACAAGAAGAGAAATAAAAAGTAAAGACGGGTCCCTCCAGCATCATTTACAGACTCGCCGTCTGTAAACTCCAAACAAGTCCTCCATGAAAGTGGATTCATAGTTTCTAGCTGGCGTACGTTCCTTTTCTTCCTCTCCTCGTCCTTCATCTTCTGCTCAAGCTTTCCACACCATCTCCCCGTCGCTCTCCCCGTTACCCAATGCAATATTCTTTATTGGCATCAGCGTTATTATATAAGCGATGCAGACAAGCAGTCTCGCTCGCGTGTCGCTGCCACGCGGCGTTAGCTCCCCATCCAGACTATATTTACCCGATCGCCTCGGATGTGTCTGCCGTCAGCGGCCGACCCGCTCGCTGTAATGGGTCGCGATCGTTCCTGATTGCATTGATCTGACGCTATAAATAGAAACCGACGTTGTTCGGATGATTTAGCAGCGTCTGCTCCGGCCCACAGGAATACTAAACCCGTCTCCTTCTGCTTTTGCCGTTTTGTTTATCTTTTATTTCTCTCCGAGGAACGGCAGCGATGTTTCACTTCAGTGGCCGTGTGCTGTTGTGGTTTTGAACCCAGTGACTGTGGGAAATTGGGCGAATGCCAATGAGCTCTTGTTTTCTTCACTGGCTGAAAACTGATGGAGGAGGTGGGGAAGCTTTTAGAGCGCCTGACTACTGGATTTGTGTGTCGTCAGATATCAAGTATCAGATCGGAACCAGTCGGCGCCGGTTAGTGGATCAGAGTAGAGTTCCCTCAAAACAAGAGCAGTCGATTTATTCAATAAAATGTTTGTCCAGTGAAACAGTCCAGGTTCACACAGTGAAACAGTCCAGGTTCACACAGAGAAACAGTCCAGGTTCACACAGTGAAACAGTCCAGGTTCACACAGTGAAACAGTCCAGGTTCATAACGCCAACTAAAGCTAAAGCCAACGGTAATGAGAAAAACATCAAAGACAGGTTTCAGCTCAGCTCAATTTTATTTTACGAACACATTTAAAGACAACAGAGTTGAGTGTTGAGCAGTCGATAAAAGGCAAAGTGACACAATAATCAGAAAAAAGCCAGTATCTCCCCTTGAACAGAATGACGATAAAGACATCAAAGTCAGCGCTATGGATGTTGGGTAACAGTGAGCATTTTTGTTGTGATAATGGAACATAGAAGAACTCCATCCTCCATCCTCATCATCATCATCATCTCCCCTGTCAACTCTCCGCGCTTGTCTGGAGGAGATAAAGGTGTGGATGAAAAACAACTTTCTCCAGTTGAACAGCTCCAAAACCGAAGCTATTTTAATTGGCACCCCACATCAGACCCAGTCTTCCTCCAGAACCAGTATTACCTTCTCTGGTCACGACATTCCCCTCTCTTCATCAGTCACCAACCTCGGTGTAAGATTTGACCCTCAACTCACTTTT